>JAUTBT010010759.1:0-24212 GCA_032361225.1 Lepetodrilus schrolli
CCGTTCATTTCTCCCATCTCTCTCTATTCTTCAGCAGCTCATTTACCGTTCACCGTTTTCCTAATCCAGTCAACGTAGCTGGGAACTTTGGTATAAATTCCAAATTTTCCTTTTCGCCCACAACCTTCTCCATAGCTAGTCACGCCGTACACGAACCAGCGCGTGATGTTGTTCACTTCACGAGAACACAGCAACGGTCCGCCGCTGTCACCGGCGCAAGAATCTACGCCACCCCGTTTGTACCCCGCGCATACCTGCGTATCCGTTATTTCATAGTCAAACACCCTCTGACATCGTTCCGCATCCACGATGGGCAACTTAGCTTCTTGGAGCACTGTAGAGCCAAAAAGGTGAGTATTTTTCAGTTTACCCCAACCCACGGTGTAACACAGCGTTTTGGTTGGTATGACGTCATCCTGATCGGGCAGACAGGCAAATCCAAGACCGGTTTTCCGGTGGACTGGTTTTCTTAGTCTGATAAGACCAATGTCGTTAGTGATTGTTGAGTAGTCAAAATCTGGGTGAGGGAAGTCTTTGTTGGGTTTCTGCGTCACTTCCGTGCCTTCGTATGTTTGAAAATCGTGTTCGCCCATGCGCACTAGTACCCTCCTTCGTTTCCCGTTCTTCCGAATGCAGTGCGCAGCCGTGAGAACCCATTGCGGTGCTATTAGAGTCCCGCCGCAGTACTGCTCTTCGAACCGAGTCATTATTGCAACCTGATAAACAGAAACAAATATATGTTAAACAAACAATATCGTAATACAAATTTTAATAAATAGAATGGACGGTGCTTTTTCAGCAAGTATTTGACTGCAGGCCATAGTCATCCTCTATCTCTCAGTGATTTCTACTATTTTATACGTTACAATTCTTTAATAACTATCGCTCGTTGATCAAGTTGCGTTAATCTTGACGATTTTGTATATGTACTCTACAAAATATCTATCTACGCCTATTTGATTCCTATTGTACGACGCAAAAATAAAACAAACTACAAGCTGTGTAAACATGTAACTTATTGGTTCTGATAACATACATTGTGGTTGAGGCGAAAATGGACATACCTAATAATGAGAGCCCAACGAGGACAAACAAGTACAAGAATATCTTCGAGAACAGACTCAGTACTGAAGAGTTAACTTTAGCTACTCAGTCCCGTCACTTTCAATGAATCAATGTATATATACTGTTAAAAAAAAGAAACGCATAGCTAGTATATAACGAGATTGCCTTGCAAGTTTATTTAATCAAGATAGAGCTTAATAATAGAGCAGTAGAATTGAAACTAGCAAAACATGAGCATATCGTCACTGGGTATCAAACTCTCTATCAACTCAACAGGATTAAGTCACTGTATCAAGGTCAAGGCCGTTGACACTAATACGGAGTATGAGATCCATGTGCAGCAATTATGGCTTGGCACCTCCTTCGCATGGAACCGAATAATGTCTGAATCACTTGTTGGGGTATTGTTTCCTGCAAGGCCTGGAGCAGCTGAGGTAGCGTCTGGTGCGCGGGGTTAATTCGTCGTCATCCCGAAGATATTCAATGGGATTAAGATCAGGTGATCTTGAAGCCATGGAATCAACATGAAATTAATTTGGTTCAGGAAGTCTGTTGTTAAACGTGAACTATGTGGGCGTGCATTGTCATGTTGAAAGATGACGTGTTCTGCGTTGATGAAAGGTACGGCGTGTGGCTATAGAATTTCGTTGCAGTAACGTTGGGCGGTTAGGTTGCCTGCGACATCATACACAAGGTCTGTTCTACCAGTGTAAGTGATAGCCGCCCACATCATAAAACGCCCCCCGCCAAATCTGTCTACCTGCCGCACGCAATTATCGGCGTAACGCTCGTTACGACGTCTGTAGACTCTAGCTCTACCGTCGGCGCGATAAAGCAAAAACCGCGACTCGTCGCTGAAAACCATTCTTCGCCACTGCTGTCGACGCCATATCAGACAACGTCTGCACCATGTAAGCCGCTGACGTCTACGTTGCACCGTTAAAACTATCCGTCTAGCAGGCCTTCTTGCTCGGATATTGGCTTCTCGTAAACGGTGTCTTACGGTCTGGTTGGATATTCTGCGCAGATATAACAGAAGTTGACGAATACGCTGTTAGGTATCTGTCACGTAAGTGCCGTAAGCGTAAGTATCGGCCTTGCGACGCAGTAGTAACTCTAGGACGATCGGATCTGGGTCGATCACGTGACAATGCAGTTTGCTGATAACAGTGCCAAAGCCTAGATATTGTGCTCTGAGATGTGTTCAAAGGTCGTGCAATTGTGGATTCCGACTCACCGGCTTCCATTCGACCAATTGCATTGTTACGTTGGGGTTCTGTCAGCCTGGGCATACTTTCAAAGGAACGTAACCATTAAATAAGATCATATTAAAAGATATATTATTGTGTTAATTAAAAACGAATGTTATGAAAAATATGTGCTATGCGTTTCTATTTTTGAAGAATATATTTACTACCATACATCACCAAACTCCGTGTCGAGGCAATGCATAACATACGATTCAGCCTGGCCGTAACGGTTATCTATAGTCTCGTCTCGGACCGTAATAGGACCCAGCGGGGTTTTAGGTCGCCACGTGCCCCACAAAACATCCTATTTACGTCTCTCGTCTGCTGCGTCCCATTTCAACGTTGTTACGTGCGCGAGTCTGCGAGTCTACGATCGTTTCTGGCACAGACTCGCTCAACAGTTCTTGTTTATAGCATCAAGAGATCAATTCTACGATGTTTAATTTTACGTCTTTCATAGCGCTGTCTGTGGGGATAACTGAACAGTACTGGTTGTATCTACTGAGTGGTCTAGCCGACGTAAATAGACACGAGTGTAACACCACCCCCCCCTTCCTCCCAACAAACACACACGATACCCATCCCGCCCTCCACCCATACACCCAACTTCTCAATTTCCAAACGGCCCCGAAAAACGTACATGCATTTATGTACTGCATAACCTGTTAAACCTATTGTCGTAATATTAACATATGGCTGCAGCCATACTCTGCACACGGCACACTGAACTTGTACCCACACACGGGAGTAATGAAGAAAAACCGTAGCCAAACATTGAAACTGTACCACGCTGGCCTGAATGGGTTCCTTACCAATGAATTCAACACATGGTATTGCTATTGTATTCATTTTATATTCACCTTCCGAAAAGGGAAGTCAATGGTAGCTGCCTGGTTGAATATACTGCTCTGGATACACTCATTGTCCATTTATTGTGGAATAATATTGCTCTGAGAACGTCCTTTAGAAATCTTCAATAGGAAGTAATGTATACAGCTAGACGAAAAGAACGCCAGCACATCACTTCCGGTATTGTCCAGGTGTTGTTTACACCGAGAAATAACGCTATGGCTATTATTGTATATATTTCTTTGCGAAACTCAATGACATCGTCTGACAGGAAGTACCAGCACGGAACCTCAAGAGAAGACTTCATTCTGAAGATGGCCTTGAATGGCCGCCACCCAGACTATGTCTGATAGCAATCGCTAGAGTTAATAGTTAAATTAGGAAATACTTATAAAATCTTCACTGGACATATCTCGCATATGACATACTGTATGACAATTCACTAATCTCTTAAAGAGGTTCAACACGTTCAGCCTTCAACGGGTTCGCATCATACACACTCTCCGACTTCCAGGGCCATCGCAATTTCAAAACAGTATGATACGATATAAACAGGCGATTTATAGGGCAACATAGCGATCACGCTTATCGTAATCTAATTGACCATGTCGTCCGGATCACCCCCAGCCTATTCAGCCCACGCGAACTGTGAAACATGAAAAAAAGGTACTACCCACGGCGAAAACCTTGCCCTAATAATGAGGATTAATTTTCTATGAAGATACTGCATGCATGCATGCATGGCATGCATGGCATATCAAGCCTGGACTGTCTATTCGATCAAACTATTTGAAATTGATATATATACCATTTTCTTGAAAAGCGACAACAGAAAGAAAAAGTAAACCTTACTAAACGGCCTCTACATTATCTACCACCCGTGACTATGAACTGCATAATAAAAGGCCATTTATGTCGCATTAGCTCCTTCCATAACAAGTATTGCTGGTGAGCAAACCCTACACCTACACATGTTTACTCCATTGAAATAGCTTGAAATTCAATTTTACAAAGTATAAATGGAACTATCAACGCATTGAAGGCAGTCAGGAAAATAGCATCTGCAGCAAGACCGCTCGCTGCGACGCATCAAAGAGTACATTACTGAACTTTGATGTGTACTTAATGTATATATTTTGGTTCGTGATGGTGACTTGATAATACTATCCTCTCGACTGACTTCACTAACAACGGAAAGATAACCATCTTACTTTCCCTCGTCGTATTGCCTTGTTGTCCACACAGGATGATAACGTCATGGGGATTTGGGCAAAACTGCTAATCTATGTAATCGCTGGACCAACGGCACATTACATGAGGGCAATGTGCAATTAATTGAAGATTTTCGAATTTCTCCTAATCCTTCATCGTGTTCAGGTTAAATGTTAAAGGTAATCTAGCTCGCAGAGAATTGGAAGTGAACGTGACCTGGGTTGAACACATTGGATGATGCTATATATTGATCCTACACGAGGCCATCAACAAGATAAAGAAAATAATAATATTAATAATAACTAATAATACTAGTAGTAATGATAATAAACGTTGATAAAATAATGATATGGTAATAATAATAATAATAGTAGTAATAACAATAAACGATGATAAAATAATGATGATGATAATAATAATAATAATAAATTATGATAATAATAACAACACCAATAACAATAATAATAATAATAACAATTTAAATATTAAGATTAATCCAACTGGATTAGCGCAAGGTCTGCACTCATTATTATTTCTGGTGCCCATACTTAATCTCTGTTTTTTAATGGATTTTTTCCCCCGCACCAATCTAGAGCTGCCTAAACATTAGTAATAACTAGATCTGTGGTACAGCATGGGATTGTAGACAGGCAGGCCTTCGTAGACAATTCAGTACCACAGCTAATTTTGACTCCAGTGTTAGCAGCAGGTATACTAAAACGATCCCAGCATCGCGCGTATAGCTATTACGGTCATGCGTACTCAAATCTCAATATTGTCTAGATCACAATTATTCGCCTATATGTATGTTGACGTCACGGTTATTAGTCGAAATAAGATATTTATGGAGTTGTAAGATCGGTGTTCGCAGGCAATGAGTGTATCTATAAAACGGCGAACGACTAAAGCTTCATCCTTGATGACGAGCGCAATGGAGTTGGCCTCTTCATCATTGAAGTTTTACTAGACATGGGTACGCGTAAATTCCTTTGCCATAAAAATGGATATATATATCCCCAGAAGACGCACAAAGAGATGTAACTAGATGTGATCGGTTAAATTAACGACCTCACGATCTTGAATACATAACTATGTATATGTGTTGGCGCAAGACATTTTGCAAACATTGCTTTCACCGAGCAACTTGCTAGACTGGAAACTTAACCTATCTCAAATATCGTACTAACTAATTACCATACAGCGGATGACGTCTTGAACTCGCCCCTACAAAATGTCAGTAACTATGGAGTAGGACTAACACACGCAACCTTCACCTCCCTTCAGTTCTCGCTTCATAACAAACAACCTGTTATTGAGCAACGTTTATTTAACACTCTAACAGCCAAGGCCTAGTTATCAACGACAGGTGCCAAATTGCCTTATAATTCATTCACATTGTGTTAACCCTTATCAAATGTATATAACTTTGTTTTCACGTGCAGTGTTATGTATGAAGAATACGGAAAATAAATATGTAATTGATCGGTAACTAGAAATATGTTAGTAGGGCAAGGAACTATACTCAACAACATAGATTAAGGCATATATTTTGTGGGAAAGCTTTCTACCAAACTCGGCTTAAGGAACCTGGTACCATTCGTCTTCATATATGCGTCTGCAAGTTGTTGAAGAGTACCTGAACCCCGTAGACGTTTGGATATTCGTCATTGTTATAATTATATAAAGCTATATTTATATATTCAAAAAGGCTCCTGGACCTGAATTAATTTTGTTGAGTATTTATCATATTAATAGCATCCAGGCCCCCGTTTCACAACAACATCCTAAATTTAGGAGCTCGTAACTTTAGGACCCAGTTTATCACCTCGTAAGTTAGACTTAAGAAGTGACAAGACTTGTGACGTCGTCATGAAACACTTGTTACGCGGTGACAACCTTTAGGACTGGTTTAGGAGCTCCTATATAGTTAGGAGGCCATCGTGAAACGGGAGCCAGAGGTTCGTCACCACAATACACACTTGTGCAGGTGAAGGGGTGACATGAAATGTAAGCCCCCCTCTGCGTGATGAAACAATGGAGGATCGTGTGTGCATGTCTTTAGGTATGTTTAACATAGTACTAGTATTTCTTTTAATACAGGTGCCATAGTATGCCGGGTGTATGAGATATTCGTGATCTCTAGATTGACAGCTTTATATACCTCAAACAGAAATAGTAAAAACAAATGCTGTACAATATACAATGTATGTCTAAAAATACCATGTCTATGATACGAATCGTATTCAATCTAATTCGTTTGAATGTTAATATTATTTATTTTTCAAAATTATCAGCGGCGGGATAGTGTCTCTACGACTTGTCTGCAATTTAACCAATGTGTTAACCAAAAATACGCTTTCACTCTTTCTACCATCAGCTTGCAAAAACTCTATCTGAGCCTCCAATATGTATGGTTCAGCGGCTCTGACGAAACCTGGACGACGGTTCTAAGCATTATATAGACTTTGATTCTGCAATGTCAGTCTAATGGCGTCCTACAAGGAAATCAGTTGACAAGAAATGTTCCTGTTTTCGTGATACCTACTTGCCATGGCCAGCTGAGTCTGGTGGATTCTCGACCTCCCACAACCCTGTAGGAGCCAGTCAGGTTGGACGGACGCACCCCACACGTCTTTTGTATGTCGTCCAGCTTTGGTATAGGGTACCTACCAATCTTTTCTGAAATACAAGAATATGCACATAACATTTGGTAAGCTTGCGACGATGTTCCATCTACGATATGTTTCTTTAAAGTGAAGCACACTTTAAATAATGAATGAATGAATGAATTATTAAAGTAATACACTCCTTCTTTAATGTGTCCGTCATAGAGTAAGTTTGAACACAACACGCCCCCAATAGATAACGGTTAATATGTCCTTTCAGAATAAATAATACAAGAGAAGAAAGGGAAGAACACACAATAGGCTGTTGGACAAGAAAACGTCAACGAGGGTGGGATATTTCTTGCTGTTACAATAATTACCATTCCTATTCTTTCAAATGTCATATTCTATAAGATTTATGCATGTGCATGATACTCTATAATAGATGATTCTATTCCCATTTAGAAATATAAATATATAACACATTTTGAAATACATACAATAACACAATTCATCAATTTTGTATAATGATCATTAATATAAACATGGACAAAAAATGGTCTGGCAATCTTTAAACAAGTACGGACATTACTACACAACTACAAAATAATCTTGGTTCGTTTCTGTTAATCCCGTTACTGTTGGAGAGTAGCAGAAACGAACAATTCTATATATTATATATTATTATATATTTAAAGTCCTTTTGGACATATTCAGTTCTATACTATCTTTTTATTTATTTCCTAATAATGGAAGAAATTCCTTGATATCCAATAACGTTAAATAACATTAGATGTATAATAACATAACGTCAGATTTTAATATAACATAGCTAAAAAATATATAAAGTTAGCCTAAAATTACTTAAAGATTTATGGCAGCAGGGCTGTCACTATTTGGTAATAACATATCGAAATATATCTAATGTGAAATATAAATCTACGATATTGAGTTATTATTGATTCAGACCAGTCCGTGTATTGCAATTGGCTGGTTTACATACATGTCTGGAGAATCCTATGGTAAATCGACCAGTTTAGTTTTTGCTAACGTGTATGCTAATGAGAAGGACTGCGAACATCATAATAGTGCTATTCAGTGCTACATGAAGACCACATCGCACATGTAAATTAACCTCTTCTTTGATGTATTTTCGGTGGCAACATGTCAAAGAAAACGCACCAACTGCAACTTTCGTATCTAAGCTAAAATAGAAACGAAGGGATATGCGTATTTGCAACACTTGGTTAAGTCAGCCCACTGGGGTGGGGGGTGGGTGGTGGGGGTCATTCCGTGATCAAAACTGGGTGTGTTCGCTCATTGAACGCGTGCGGCTATGAACCGAATGAAAATCCTACACGACCCTCTGTCAGCGACACAGTTAATATTAACCTCCTGCTACACCCCCCTCCCCCTCCCCCTCCCACTTCCCCCACTTGCCACCCCCACCACCTCTGGATGATGAGATACAAGGTATACGCAGCAATAACATAGCACGTGCCACCTAATGTAGTATGAGATATAATCATTGCAACGAAGTTCACGCAGCAGCTAATATTATATAGTATGAAATAATCGGTGCGAGGTAGCTCACAGAGTAACACATACGATCTCATAGTTGGGGATAATTAACGTAACGTATTTCATAGCGTAGCACACATAGTAGCTAATAGTTGGACATAATTAATGTAAGGCACTAATATTTCATAGCGTAGCACATATAGTAGCTAATAGTTGATAATTAATGTAAGGTATTCCATAGCGTAGCACACATAGCAGCTAATAGTTGGAGATAATTAATGTAAGGTACTAGTATTTCATAGCGTAGCACATATAGTAGCTAATAGTTGATAATTAATGTGAGGTATTCCATAGCGTAGCACACATAGCAGCTAATAGTTGGACATAATTAATGTAAGGAGTATAGCACATATCAGCTAATGGTAGGAAATTGATGTAAGATAGTTTAAAGTGTAGCGTGTAGCGTGCATCATGTAGGCGACAATCGCTGCAATGAGGTTCATAGCGAATCAGCTAATGGTAGGAGATAGCCGACGCATTATTGGAGCTCACAACGTAACACATAGCAACTTAATTTGAGACCATCGCATCATGTGCATGTAGCAACTAATCGCTGCAAGGAGGTTCATTGCGTATCACCTAATAGCATTCGTAGTAGATACTTGATGCAATATAGCTTACAAGGTAACACATACATGGCTGTAGCTAACCGGAAGGGCAAAGGGGACAATTGCCACCCCCCACCCCCATCCCCCAATAAAAAATAAAATATATGCATACTTGGTATTATATCCATGCATATTAATAATAGACCCTACATTCGTTATTTATTTAGGCAAATCAATAGGACATACTCTGGAATAATTCCCTACTATTTTGGTTGATTGCAAGATACTAAGCTTCTTTATCAAACCTATGGTTCAAGATTACTCATGACATAAATATCATATCTTGCACAGTAGTGCATAACTCCTGGAACGATTTTCATTGGCTGGTTACATGGCTTGCATCAAAGTTTCCCCACACCTGTCACCGTGATATGATATCATTTCGTATTTGACTACCACATGAAGTTGTATGAATTTCCGTTCAAAGTTGTTGGATAAAGAAATGAACACACTCCCTAGTGTGTCATTGGTTTTACGACACGAGTTTTACGTTTTACGATAATATTGACTTTGGAATCACTCGTGTCGTAAAATCAATATGACACACTAGCTCGTGTATTAATCTCTATCTATTTTACAGAACAGATTCTGTACGAATAGCATCCAATTTGTCAGTGATTTCGCAGCAGTAGGCCTATGGTTCAGTTACGACAGTTCACGGAAGTATAAACGATTTGAAGGTCCTGGTAATACTTATGTTCACAAACGTCAGAGACAATACATTTTCAGAGCCTTTTACTATCGAATATATTGCGGAAAATAAATTCTAAACAAACATGGTGTACACACATATCTCCGATAAATATATCCCGGCCACTCACAGGCTCGGGCTCTTAATTTGCGACCTAGGTCATTTAGATATGATGTCATTCGAATCGGCATGGGACACCAACTATGGTACGCACCAGGCCCCCGTTTCACGACGGCCTCCTAATTAGTTAGGAGCTCCTAAACCAGTCCTAAAGGTTATCACCTCGTAACAAGTGTTTCACGACGACGTCACAAGTCTTATCCCTTCTTAAATCGTCATCTACCATAGGACGTGATCAATTGGGTCATTAAGTTAGGAGCTCCTAAATTTAGGATATCGTTGTGAAACGGGGGCCAGATGACATGTGCATATTCATAACTGACAATATAACGGCCTCATATACCGTACTTCACCATTGTTTATTTCAGAAAACAAAAGGTATATCAACAGTTAAATATATATCCAATGATACAAATTTGTATAGAAACATCAATTAGGGAGTTAATAATTATCGGGTGCACACACATTTATTACCGTAAGCAGTATGATGAAATCTTGGGTTATAAAACCATATCCAAATTTCGAATTATATGTTATACTAACAAAAACAAAACTTACAAAAGGACTGTTATATCCAAATATAGGAACGAAAAAACCCAACCCACATTGTATTTGATATGGGAACAGCATATTAGAAATGTAGGCCTACTACTTATGTTTACACAAATAGTGCAGGATATTGCACCTCTGAGCACCCAATTTTCAAAAAGATTACCCGGCCCTGACATAGGTGATCACCAGAACATGTGGTAACTATACTAATATCAGTCCAAGAGATAATCGCTGCAAGGAAACTCACATGTATAGCCTTATACGATCTAAGGAATGGAGATAACAAATGCAATAAACCCTACAGCATCGTAGCAGCTAATAGTAGAAAATGTATGCAAGCTAGCTTAGAATGAGATTACACAATACATGTACATAACTACCAGGAGATAATCTATACAAGGGAGCATTTACCAATATTATATATAGTAGGAGTTAATTGATGCAAGGACGTAGCTTAGTCATAGCGTGGCGTGTATCAACGACTACTACTACTACTACTACTACTACTACTACTACTACTGCTAATACTACTACTACTACTACTAAGAATAATACTATTATTAATAATACTAACAATATACTACTACTACTGCTAATAATAATAACAATAATAGTAATAATAATAATAATAACAATCATACAATAATATACATACAAGTAAATACAACATGTTTGGTGGTCTTCATGAATTATCACAATATTTCACAGACACGCATTCTCAGTGGGTCGTGCAAACTAAATTTCCAACAGAAGTATTTCTTTATGAAGAAAAATGTCGGTATATGCCGGTGGTCTCGGCAAGATTAATGAAGATGTAATATAATGTGATAGTTGCTCTCATTGATAAAATTAATTTGGCTGAAACTCTTGCCAAAACTCTAACCTAAATGAGGGTCGACGTCCCTCATTGTAAACCATTGGCAACTGTTCTTATCAACCGTATTTTATTTTATAGAGTTTCGTTGTACTTCTTTTGGTGATATTTCCTATTACAACAAACAAGGCAAAGGTCGTCGTGGTGGATAAAGTGATGGCTAACATAAAACAATTAATTAGACGAATCTCATCCGACATGCTTGCTGCGGTCTGAGACAATATGAATTACGTGAACCTTACGTGAACTGGATTGGGATACACTATACGTTAAGCTTTACAATGCTTTTATCGTCCGACAATGGCATTGAGAATGACATATAGCGTTGTCTGACTTTTCAAGAGATATCACACTGGAAATCTGCACTTTTAAAACACATATATTGTGCGTACAAGTGCCTCGCGACCTGGTCATATGCCAAAAGCAATCAATTTAAACCGTTTTAGAAAAGATGGGACCTATTTTCTCGAAAGTCTATCACAGACCATTAAAAACGTTCATCAGAAGGAAAGAGCCCAGCTTACACCAACATGCTTTCCATTCAACTATCGCTGTTACAAGATGAATTTCAAGATGGTAATGGCTGCATCAAATACCGTAATCGCGAGATATTCACCAGCAAATCACGCTGCCATGGGTTGAATAAATTAAAAGCTTTAGGATTTTTCATTTTAAAAAAATAAATAATAATAATAATGCGTTAAAGCCATAACCATGAGTTAATCGTAAATAACAAACGAGTTACTGCTATCGTCTATATTTACACAGTTACTCAGGGCTCAATTTCGCGACTAATTTGAGAGCCATGGCGACCTAATTTTGCATTTGGCGACCAGTATTTCACTTATTTAAAGCGTTTCTGGTTCTTTAGGAGCCAAATGGCTCCTTGGAAAATGTTCTAACTTTGAGGCCTGTTACGCATACAAACAGATGGATGTTGCTGCCTGTTAATATAAAAACAAGACTACAATACCATCTTTAAGAGTTCTGACACACAGTTGACGTTACGCAAGGGGTGGTCTGCTATCTGGTTCTCTGTTGTACACTAATGCATGTGTTGATAACGACCATGAATAGTTCGTGCCAATTTCTGTAAATCAATATCACTTCAATATTGAGAACGTTGTTATCCGTGTATTGTCCGTGATATGCCTGAAGCAATGTAGACATAATCGATTGTCAACGAGCTGTTAAATTATTATTGTGAATTGTGTGATAAACATCTAGCTTTTGTTTAATGTATCCCTCGGACCAACTTTCACATAACATTATTGACGTCATTGGTATGCATACTTGACATAAATTAGCATACGCACGGTAAATACTACGGCCGTTCGTGTGCAGCCTAAGATTTCTCATTTTTATATTATTTCCCCCTAGTCATACTAAGCCCAATTCAGAAGTAAAATTTCAAGATGATCTCTACAACATTTTTCATCATATATCAACATGTTAAATTATGAAAACCATTCATGAAATAGAGTGAGCCGGGATATTGAGAGAGGAGGGCGATACCGCTGACGGAATTCAACTAGTCGTCATCTAATCCAATTAGCAATCGTAGTAAACAATTTACCTGGCCCCGAGATTACGAAACTTTCCTGAGTACAATTTCATGCTCAATTCAAGGTTTTGTTCACTAATCATCTTATAAAATTGGAGCTTGAGCATAAAATCGTACTGAAAAGGTTTCGTAATCTCGGGGACTGGTACATTAAAAACATCATATTCTTTACAAAAATAAAACTCTGCTTGCATTGGCAACATTTACGTATGGTAGTCTGATAATGGTACCAAACACTTCTGTACTAATAACATACACTGTATAGACCTACGTTATATTATAAGATCAATTCCTTGGCAGCAACTTCTCATTTTTATCAACACTATATGCGTTTTTACATGTAGCATAGAAAACAGTATTAGACGGATTTTAGACTAAGCTTCACAATATCCTTCATATTTAGAATATAAATATATATATATATATATATATATATATCTATATATATATATTTAAAACACAGAAAAACACCGAGCAGACACCATTAGGGATTAGTAGAACTACCAAAGGCTCCTGTCTGAGTTACCTCCGCCCCCGCCGCTATTATAGCCTACTAAACAGGTACAGTGTGGAGTTTCGAGATGATTACTCTATTCTCTACCAAACGTACGACTACAGGGAGAGTCGGTGGTCTTTGATAATTACAACACAATTTGCGAAGCATTGTTTGCCCGTTCGTACCATACCCACAGTGTCGAATATAACCATATTTCCCAAGACCTGGAGGCTATGCCGGTATGTTCATATAATGTTCGTACTGAGAATTTCACCTCTTACGAACCACGAAGGGGAAAACGAGCCCCGAAGGGGCAAAACGAGATCTGACTCGTTCACTATTCGAGCAAATTCAATATACTCCGTATTCTGTTTTGGGACTCTAATGGCGTAGATATAGACAAGGAACACGGCTCTGTTTGTAACTGTATGCCGAACGTTTATTGATTCTATCCGTTTTGACGGAGAAACACGCACACCTCTCAATTATATCAATTTATTGTTTATATTTTTAGCACGATTATTATGGGACGGCTATTTAAAAGACACAGGAGATGTAATCGTTTAAAGAGCGATATGGCGATATCAGATCACATCGATCCGTTCAAAAGGTCAGAGGAAATTACTGTGGCATTTCAAGACCTTTCGGTTTGATTGGAAACTTGGCTAAAATTATCAATCCAAACAAGCAAAAAAACAACCCCGTATATACGTTTCAGATTGGATTCCTATTGCTGTTCAAAGGAAAATAAATATTATTGTTTGTAAAACGGTTGAAACCTAGACATAATGAAATAATTACGTCAAGGAAATGTCATATTAACTTATCGATTAGTATATGTCCCCTCTATAACGGTTGTCGCCCTATAACGGTTACAGCTATTTTCGTGAGATATTGGTGAATAAATCATTACATTTTTAAAGAGTCCATATCTATTTTCCAATTAAACAATGCCATATTACCTGTAAAGAATGTTCTAGACCTTAGATTACGTTCTATTATTTTAAAAAGCAAACTAAAACTAGTGAATTGAACATTCTGAGTGCATTTTTTTCAACTATTTATGGAACCCATGCAATGTCAACTTTCTGGTCCGCTATTACCTGTAGGGGCCTATTATTTTCTTTTACCGTTACTTGTACTTTAAATGCCAATTACAAGATTATCAGCCTGTTCTGTTCTACTTTGTTACATAGACGAATAACGTCAGAGAAACTAATTTAAAGGTATATCATAACAATGCGACAACATGCATTGTTTCCAAAAGCATTGTACTGTGTGGTAAGAACATTACGCCGTCGTATCAAAGCGACTTGAAACACACGTCTCAGACAAAATACTTTATATGAAACAATTGCAAACATTTTATTTTTTAAAACGCACATGAAAACAGGCACCTATCAGTATGGTACATGTACAGTAGTTCATAATCCGCCTAACATGATCTGCGTAGTTATCGGCACGACTCTGCATGGGGCCATACCATATTCAAGGACGGATGTAATTGGTTGTGTTTAAAAAACAAAAACGTATCTAGAAACAAAAAGCTCATAGATAGCACGTGTTACCTTCGCAGCAAGGGATATAAGCTATGATACTTAACTATGACCTCAGAGAAATTCAGAGATTTCTCCCAAGTACATAGGCTCAATGCCAGGGGAGATGTCATCAGAAAAGGTGAAGACCCCGAACCTTTTTATTTCAATTTATCGCCTGGAAGTGCCTAAAGCTCTCTAGTCCACGAGGCCCTTCTTGGGAGCAGTGAACAGCGTGAAACAGCGAGATGGCGATGGTTAGAAGCGATACCTGCCCTCTTATGAACAAGATAAACCGGAGACCCGTATTAAAAATGGCGGCCGCAACGCTAGCGACCACCGACGGGTTTCTGTCTGACGTCTGAATTCGTGGTGCACAACTCAACAAGCTAGAGCACCTTCGTCTATAAATCTATAGCTTTAGATAGTAAACAAGACACTTGAAGTGCACAGAATCACACGGTGTCGGGTTTCGAGTGTGTTTCCTTCGCTGAAAAGAAAATCAGCAAAGTTCGTTCACCTCCAATGCTGGAGAAGATGTTTATAAACAAGGAAGCACAATTACGTAGCATTTTGTTACGACTAGATACACGTAACATTGGCTACGTTTAAATCAGTGCATGATCCTTCTGCGATTTCAGGAAACATCAATTATAATGTTATTTGATACTTGTTTACATTATTGGATGACTAAAGTGCTGCGAAGCATAGGAACAGTTATAACTTTACAATGGGTATGCTCTAAAATGAAGCATTGTATTCCAACAAAGGGTTTGCAACATTTAGTTCTTGTCGCAATATATTTAGTATATATGCACAATACTTGAGTGGGAGTGTCTAGATACGTGATATTGGTTGTTATTTACCATCTTGCTTAAATAGATGTAATAAACCAAGAGTTAAATCGAATTTAATCGCATTGCCAAGCTTTGATATGTCATAAAATCTGGCTGCAGTCGCGCTGAATAAAGTTTCGCCTATAAGATCGATTAAACAACATATCTGGCGTTTTGGTTCCACTGGGATTGGAAATGATATACCAAGGGATTACAGAACGAATATAAATGGATTTTAAAATATATTTTTCATCATTTTATTGATACTCACAAACCAAATGTGCCATCCTAACAACGCACACGGACTCACTGTACACTACTAGCATGCAAAGGAGCAATTTAAGTGTATCTCAAAGTGAGGCTATTAGCATTATTTGGACGAGAGCTCAGGGAAATTAAAGGCTGGTATGTGTATAATTTTCACCAATATTCTAATGAGGAAATGCGGCAGATGCAAACGTTCTCAGTCAGAAGTCCTTAAATACTTCCAAGTACACGTGCACCCTAAGCGGCTCGTGGTCTGCATTTCACAAAAGGATCGTACAGTAGTCCGGGCGTAAATCAGGGCTTACGCCATTCATTTAGTACATACAATAATATAGCATGAAATGACGTAAGCCTGGCCTAGTATACAAGAAAGGGCCGTATTGCAGTCAGGGCGTAAGTCAGGACGCACGCCATTCTTTTACTATAGCAGGAAATGACGTAAACAAATATTTACGCCAAGACTTGTGGTATGACTCTTTCGTGAAATACAGACCGTTGTATGAAATAAGGATCAAATAAGGCCCTGGATTTGTGATTGATCTGGTTTATGACAACGGTCAATAAACGGTCTTTCATTTAGTCTTTTATAGATACGCCGCCTGGACACTTTAATAATCAACCCCTAACGTTCGTGCTCAAACGGTTGTGAGTACAGGTCGAGAAGATTGAAAGGTCCTCGGAGCCGTTAAATGGCTCAAAGGGAGGTGGAATTACGGACATGCGCACTTGGTCCCTGTAGGAACATTCACATCATCAGTGTCACATTGTTAGCATAGGTGCTGGCGTGTTCCGCTCTCTTGGAGATTGCGGACGTCCAGCAGTCATAGATAAAGCTTTCATCAAAACAGGAACATCATTATTATGGAGAGGTGGCAATTTTCGTTTTCATGTTTGTGATTTTCAAGTTTGGGTAGGGTGCATATGCATGTTTGTGTGTTGGGTGTGTGTGTGTGTGTGAGTGTGTTTGTGTGCGCGCGCGCGCGTGTGTGTGCTAATCGGACATACCTATGCGTGTCTTGATATGGGTGGATTAGAAAACTCTTACACTATTACTTACTTTTTTTCTTCTTCTTCTTTTTCTTATCAACTGGCTTCTGGTCTTGGTGTGACGGTACTGAAGACGTGTGGTCTCTGTCGTTGGAAGACGCATCGTCGTTGGCGTCCTCGCTGGGAATAGGCTTGATGACGTAACGTCTCTCGCACTGACTTCCGGGAACGCTGCAACGACGCTCTTCCTGAATGTAACTGTTCCGACAGAGGTTGTTAATTGAGCATTTCCGGATGCGTTTCTGCTTGCACGTGCGGGAACACATGCCCCACTCCGACCAACCTTCGTACAGGATGTCGTACAATAGTTTTTCGATGTAGCGATTCCGCTGCCGGAAACCGTATACTTGGTACGACAACACGGAACAGCCTCCTTTCCTGCGTTTGCAAGTTCTCTTCTCTTTCAGCCATGTTTTCCCGCACTCCTTGACGCGCCTACATCTGCGCACGCGCGTCTGCTCACACTTCCGGTTGCACGTAGACCAAGCCGTCCACGAACTGTAGTATTCGCATAATATATTGTCTATACCGCTCTCAGTTGTGTTCGACGACAATTTTATTTTTGTTTTGTTACTGTCCTTGTCGTCACGCGATTTCTTCTGTAACAAAGAAATACATATTTGATGATTGATTGGGGTAAATGGCATTATGCCACGACTGAAAGGTTAAATGTTGGCTCATGTTGGTCAAACAATTCTTATTTTTCTTCGGTGCCGTTTAAACACAGCCAGAAAATTACATATCTTCTAATTTCCACTTCTTTAGATACACATATTTCAGAATACATGTACTATTAGTATTTCGGCCTACTTATGGTCGACATAGTACTACCACCATGAAACAATATACTATAGTATGCATCGCCATACAACAGCTTACGTGATAGTTATGACTGTTAAACCCATACTAGAACATAAATATTATAAATTGTAGTCTACTGTTCATAAGAATTCTATGCATTCACAGGTTCTTATAACCGTTTTACATCACACATTACCTATGCACTAAAACCGCACGGAGTCAGCGCATGGCATAACCGCACTTCCGTTTCCGGTACCAAAATAACGTGCAGTGTTACTGGCAGTACGGTGGGTGTTTTTTCTTATAGCAATGAAAGGAAAAGGTATCCATCCACACCGATATGTTTTTAAACCTTACTGAGTGCAAGGTGATGGAGGTCATTGGGTTCATATACGCAGCATGCTTAGAATGGTGCGACAACGTTTGAAGCGAAATGGCAGGTTTCCTCCGAACGGCTTGCACTTGATGACCTTTGCAAGAACCTCCAATGCCCCTTTATTATTGACCTCAGTCACATAGTCTCGTGATTGGTTATTAATTAATGTGTACTGCAAGAGATATGTTACGAATAAGTATTAAATCCAGTTAATGTAGTTTGTGGATGTACAAATAAGGGTATAATGCATGCAGACAAGTATTAATTATGTATACAGTCTACAGTTATTTCTAGCAATGTATGGAGGTAATAACATTGTCTGACATGCAGCTGTATCTTGAATTCTCTACAGACTCACACACACACACACACACACACACACACACACACACACACACACACACACATATATACTATATATACTATATATACTATACACACAGTAAACTGAGCTGCGTCACACAACAAGTAATCATGTTTACTTAACAGTATCACTGGTTACATTAGAATAGTCCAGATCACGAAAATCGTCATAACCGCAAATTCATGTAAATACGATCGGTGCTGTGCTGTTGAAACTATACAATCAACCTTGCTTAGTTATGTCGAAACACAATACGGCCTGCTAGCAAGATGGTACGGGCCTGTATAAGGTTTCAGATGGATTAAATGTATACAGATTTGTGTTTTTTCTTATGGTTTGTCAGTGTTTTTGTGTGTTCAGAATTAGAAGAAAATAGCAGTTATCATTACGAGCAATATGTTGTCTGGTTTCGCTGAGATTCTATATTTTCGACGGAATTGAGTCTCCCGATAACAGTTTCCTCAGTATAACTACTGCATAACCTCCCGTGGGCCCAATTCACGTCGAAATAATGTAAATTTCCAAATAAAACGGATGGTATTTTCGACGTCAGCACATGACATTAGTGTGTGTACGTTTATGTGTGTGCGTGCGCGCGCGTGTGTGTACAAACGGTCGCTTTAGCATACTTTATAATGATATGCAATTGGAATCATAGCAATAAAAGGGCATGTACGATAAAACCAATACCATATTAATAAAATACTAAATTAAAAACATATTTTAGTATCACTAATGTATTGACATCTTCTAATGTTCACGGTTCATATTCCACGATTACAACAGGCTTTTCTTTGAAATAACATGTGAAAACGTGCATAGTTGGAACGTGCATACAATCATACAGTGCACAGACGTGTAGGTTTTCTGCCCTCACACAAATAGTTCTGTCTATATTCTGTATACACGTTCGTAGTGGGACTCGAGTTCGTGAAGGTTAATCGTTTTAAAGGTATACTGTCAGGAATGAAGGCAGTGAATAATATCCAAATAGGTAACCTAGATAATCCCATAAGAGTGCATGCCACCCACAAATGGCAATATCGATTTCGCAAAAACCCTGAGAAATGAATTTTAAAATAGCACTGCCATTTTTCTTTACAACCCAAACACAAAGCAAACTTTCTTAGCTTTTAACCTTCGTCCTCATGGCTTGTCATTTCCCTCTAAGAACACGGAATGGCTACGTATATATAATAATACCGGATCACGAGAGAAGAGAGAGGTGGAGATGATACCACCCTGACTTATACCGGAAATATATTTAGAAACATAAACCATTACAAAGGTTAACAGGGGTCACGAGGTGATGACCTCGACAAGTCGGTGGACTTCAATAAATAAATTCTGCCTTTAACTTCACCGTCAAATGGATCGTCCTCTCTTATAGACTGTGCTACCTGATATGCCCTTTGCTAAGAATTGGTGTTTGCGGACAAAAAGGGGATACACCAGGTAAAGAGGATATCGGCCAAAAACGCTCGTGTCGGGTGGTTTGCACCTCGAGTTCAATGAGCTTCTTAACAGGGTCTAAAACTGCCTCTAATGGAACTTCAACACGCTGTTATAACGCATGAACAGGTATGAGGGCCCGCTAAACGTAACACATCTATGTCCGGCCCTCTGCGTATCCAACAATCGTATCTACAGCTGAGAGGATTATGGCACAGAACGTATATCATACAGGTGTTTTTCTGGTTGTGGAAATAGCTACCGTCGCATTGCAATGAACATCTACATTGATCTAGACACACAATGCAGTCAACACTAAATGAATAGGCTGTCATTAGTGTCATATCCGACATTGATTAGTGTTAGGTATACGTAGCCAACCACGTAATACGAAGATTTCATGGTGGGTGCGTGTGTGTGTATAAATGTATGTACAATATATATATATATATATATATATATAAATTAAGTATAATCGTTACTGAATATAGTTATATTTATAGTTATGTATTTATGTATTGATATATCATAGTGCACTGTCAAGTTAGTACACTGAATTCAGACAGGCCATTATCACTTACAAATCATTATTATTATTATTACTATTATTATTTAGTTATTTAATTTTTTTTTATTGTTATTATTATCGTATTATTATTATTATTATTATTATTATTATTATTATTATTTTTGTTTATTACTATAACTACTACTATTAATAATGCCAATCCTACTACCACCACCTCCAGTACTAATACCACTACTGTTCAACGTTATCATCACAACGTCGTATTGGCCTACAATGTACGATAGCAATTCGTTGGCTTGACCGGCATTTCAATTTATACTCCACCTGAATGGATATGTTCGACTTTTACTGACGGGACGCGTCCATTGAGCATTAAGTTACAACTGGGGTAATACCTTCGGACATACAGAGACACTCGTGTAGTATCCTATACAAAATAGACATTCCAACCGGCGTCAAGTACAGGAAACTTGTGTTTCTACGAGGTAACTCGTGTTCATATAAATTTCGGATTGTCGTCAAACGATGATACATTAAACAAGGCCACACGCTTTTAGGGAGAAACGTGCACATATTCATCTATACGTTCATATTGGTAGGTTTATATAACTTTAATATTTATAGTTTCTCTGCATTAAATATACTGCAATATATTAAATGGATACCGCAATATGTATTAAGAAACCTATAGGCCTACATACATTTCCATGTTATCAAACGCTTACGACAAACAATTATTGCGATATGCATTTAGGGAGAAACGTGCGCATCGGCAGCTCGGTAGGTTTATATTAACTTTGATACCGTATCGTTTCTCGACCTATATATGCTGCAATACATTACTGTATGCCGCAATATGTACTAAGAAACCTATGCACATATTTTCCATTCTTCGCCCCCTGTGTATTGAAAGTCATCTAACTGGCAAAGTCCGTGTTTCCATTTATGATTCATAAAAGGTTTGTGAATGAAAAAGCATTGCAACACCGACACGGGACCCAACGCGGCACGATTATTATATTACATGCTACTGTATAAATTGGCGCGCATGTATAGATACAGAATATTAGCTTCATCCAGTTCCTGGGCGTGAACAGCAACGTCCTTTATTGCTTCCGTGTTTTGATAACACCGGGACCAGCACGTAATAACGGTCGCGCCGGTCTATCCTTTCACATTCATATTTTGCGTGTTAAGAGAATCCTAAGAATATCGTTTGTAGTAAACAGCGGGGGAGTATTACAGTTAATCATTCCAGAGTTCAGTCATACGAGCGGAAATTCGCCGCAACCTCCACCACAGTTGTTAAGATCCAGTAATTACGGACGAAACTCATCCCTCGGTACAAAGATCAACATTTATCGAGTGGTATGTGAGTTCGAATCCGACGTGTATGCCCATAAATCGATGTGCAATATCCAAGATCAGATGAACCTTATTAAATCGCATGTAGACGAGACATAAAACCATTTTATAACCTCAATTCTGGTTTGGGAAAGTCGCGCGAGAACATTGATATGCTACAGTGGTAACTTTGATATAATTATAAACAGGAAATACAAACCCACTGTGGAAACAATGATATAATTATAAACAGGAAATACATGACAACCAATGAATAAGTAAATATCAATTCATGGAATATGTGGAGTTATTTTTTATTATGTGTATATGTGAACGCGTGAGATACTAATTTGTAAAAGATCAGAGCATCGGTGCCCTTTCATGATGCTTTCGTGTCCACTACCTGACCATAACACTTTCGTGTCGTTAGTTCGTGTCCACTATTTGACCATAACTCTTTCGTGTCGTTAGTTTGTGTCCACTATATGACCATAGCACTCTCGTGTCGTTAGTTCGTGTCCACTACCTGACCATAACACTCTCGTGTCGTTAGTTCGTGTCCACTATCTGACCATAACACGCTCGTGTCGTTAGTTCGTGTCCACTACCTGACATAACACTCTCGTGTCGTTAGTTCGTGTCCACTACCTGACTATAACCCTCTCGTATCGTGCTTGACCATAACTCTCGTGTCGTTCGTGTCCGCTACCTGACCATAACCTTCTCGAAATTACGACTGGTCTTGAGCAGTGTATATTGATTGGACCACGTACGAGAAGGCTATACGGTCTCGTACATGTAGTATACATATTTCATTACTAGTTTATTCTAATTTATGTTAATACATATACTTTTTTAAATGTATTTTTGAATTGGGGTTTAGCGCCGCTTTCAAGATTTTTTCATTTACATCACGGCTTGTCAGTTGAGGGCAGGAGGCAACCCACAACATCCGTAGCGCTGAATGTTGCAGTAAACCCGCGAGCACCGGCTGGTACTGACAAGACCAAGGATGATAACTACATTGTACTTTTTTTTGGCCATGACGAAACCATTTAAGCTAAACATATCAAGATAATAGGCATACCATTAGGTTTGTAGCCGCGAAACAGAAGGCACTCCAAACCTAGTATAAGGTATACGTGTACTAGTATATACGATACTGCATTATAGGCCTACTTTTGTGAAAGTAGAAACATTACGAATAACAGTTTCTTGGGTTCGAACCAAGCATAATTAGGTCATGCTACGAATGCGTTGAAATCAGGGTTGCTATCACGTGTCAGGTATTACAACTATCGTTTTGTGAAAGTTAACTACATGACATGTACTTAGTTGCATAACGAAAGCACAGCATGTTGTGATGAAATCAGAGCGGTTTTTGGAACATAATTAGGTCATGATATGAACGCAGGAAAAACGTAAATAAATTAAATTAGTACCGAAAACCACTCAGGCTAGTCTTTCTGCTAGTATAACGTCAAGTGGCTTCCGTTAACACATACTTGGCACTGGCTGTTCCTGAAGATGTATAGCGGAACCCCGGTATCTACGATTAGAACAATCACGTGGGAAATATGCACCTCTGTTTGTGTGATCGTTCGTCTCACATCGCGATGATGCTCCTATTTGTCTGTGTGGTTGAGTGGTGGTTTTTTTTCTCTAGAAAATAAAGCCGAGAGAATTCCTAGTGTATGCGAAGACCCGCCTCCCGATGAACACACAAACATGTTATATTGGGTTGGAATGCGTGATATAAAGTGAGAAATCAAGTATGTGCTACACTACGCGCTGCGCTCACTGTATATAGGATTTACGAAAACAGAATTGCAATGCTGCAAGTTTATTAACAGGAAGGCATTTCCCATTTAAATTCACATCAATGCCAGCGGTGAAAAGGGTTTTGGAAATACAAACATGAATTTATGTATGTCAAATGAATGTACATTGCAGTTGTAGCTAAAAACTCATCCAAAACGACGATAAATATATGTGATTGTATGCCTTTAAAACTATATATTACAGAATTAAACAATCATCATAAACTATATATAAATGTCAACGTTTCGTCAACAAACTGTTGACATATTCAGGATATGTACGTTAAAACTATATTAATAGTATATATACCGATAATTTCGGGAAAACTGCTACCTTGCCATAACACGTATTAGCATATATAAATAAATATAT
>JAUTBT010010770.1:0-44468 GCA_032361225.1 Lepetodrilus schrolli
AGAGAGAGAGAGAGAGAGAGAGAGAGAGAGAGAGAGAGAGAGAGAGAGAGAGAGAGAGAGAGAGAGAGAGAGAACATGTACTCACATGCATATATTTGCATCTTTCAAATTCAAAAATCACCTTTACACTTTAATCAGTCATTACATTTTTGTAACTGCTTTTTTTTTCTCATTGAGGCAAAGGCTCAGTGGGGAGGTGTTCAGGATGTGATCTATCTCTGTCTTTCTATAAGTGTTCATCTATTTCAATACCTAAACTCACTTGATTTAATTAACATCATCTGGTGGTTTGAGTGCATTCTGGAGTGGCGGACATAACAGACGAAACTAGGGGATGGAGTTGGCACCAAGAGGCATTTTACCTCTCTTTCTGCTGTTACATCTCTTGCAACATGTCCTCCGGTGTACTTCAGATAAGTATAAACTGTATATCTGTAATTAGGTGTAAGCAATGCCTACCCTGTATGACCTCACCCTTGATATGAATGGGTGGTATAAGAACTGTGCATTCTTCCATGGTGGTATGGTACATGAAAACTTCAGTTCAAATGTGAAAATATGAAAGAATTCATAAAGAGAAATATGGAATGGCAAGAAAAATTATCGAAAAGCTAGACATGCAACTTTCTGAGATTCAATTTGACTGTGTATAACAGAGTTTGGAGTTTCAATAATAATAATAATAATAATAATAATAATAATAATAATAATAATAATAATAATAATGACTACATATAATGCGCCAAATCCACCCTAAAGGCCTGCTCAAAGCACCACATTATTGTTCCCGGTGAATGTATCAGTTATCAGTGTGCACACAATGTTCCTTCTCAACTACCTAGGGAGTATACAACCCAAGCTGCCGTGTCCTAGTGATACAAGGTTAACATTCACATGACCATGTCATCCTTTAAAGTCTGGAGGTTGTGGGTGAAAACATATTCCAAGTTATAGCATGCTCTCTTGATTAAATCACAGCATGCCTAAAGAATAGCCCTAACAGTGGTCAAATCAGAATGAATGAATAAATAAATGAATGATTGAATGAATGAAGAAATGAATACATTAATTAATTAATTATTTATTATTTAGCACCACTTGAAACAATTATTCAGACACTCAGATATCAGTTGATTAATACATGATCAAACTGAATTCAAATTAGCATCTAACAAAATAAAACTCAAATAAATTCGCAGAATACGCAGGAAGTAATTGGCTTGAAGCATTAGGTAGCGGTAGTTCAATCAAGGTGTAGTTTCAATCTATGCACTGTAATTGGTCTTTATGCGTTCAGCTGCTCACTGTCAACTTCTTCACATGTGGATGATCAATCTTAATTGGGTAGCTTAATAGTTATTCAAGCATATCATATGTTTTGTTTTCTCTGGGCAATGACCAATGCAGTGGTAATGGGCAATGCAAATAAGAATCCTCCATTGGCAGGAATATGACTCACGGTGACTCGTGGACAAAAAGTGCTGGAACTTCCTGTCAGGATGACATGCTGCTTGGTGTCACAGAAAGGATGACACACTGCAAGGCACCAATGGTCACCATAATTATTCCATGTAGAATTGATCGGTTGATTCAATGCTTCATGCCGCTACAGGAGTATTTCATCCATACGCAACTATACTAATTAATAATTAAACAAACAAATTTAATATGTAATGTTATCACAGTGTGAATGGATAGCATTGCATTTCTTTTTTAAATATTAACACATGGTTCTTAAATGTTAACTATAAATTATTTGATGTGTCATGTTATACCATTAAATCAAATAATTATTCATCAATTTATTAATAACTAACCATAACCCTCAGTTCCTGATCTGGGTCCGGGGAATAGACCACAAGCCTGGGCCCAGGTCCGTGGAAATAGACTCTACCATAATGTGACAACCTTGTCATCGGTGCCAGACAGTGGGGTCTATTTCTTGGACCGGAACTTGTGGTCTATTTCCTGGACCCAGACCCAATTCCCAACAATCTGATTGGCTCACATGTATAGGGTTAGGGTTAGGGTGAAGACAAATATTTTATTCATATTTTGGGTCCTGTGAGCCAATGAGAATGCCAGGAATTGGGCCACTGTCCAGTGAATACACAGCAAGTCCAGGTCCAGTTCCAGGTCTGAGGAATAGATCTTACCATGGCAGACATCCAAGTCAGAAATGATAAACATTGTTTCAGATAAAACAGGATTTTAAAAAAAAATACATATCTTCTGGTTTTTCTTTAAATTTGAATAATCTTTGATAACTATATGCAATGTAAAATAATGCATGAATGAATTGTTTTTTTATTCATTAAAAATTTACATTCTTGCCATAAGTTTGTAATCATTTGTAACCCAATAAAGAAGTTAACAGATGTTTTCAATCTTACCATCTTTAAAGACAAATATGACTACTATCAGATGTATTTTAACTGGGATTTTTATTTGTGTGCATACATTATTTCAGCTTAAGAACAAACGTATATAGTCAATAAATCATGTGAAACTTCATTAATCGCATAATTGCTGTCAGAAAATATCATCCCAGAAATAACATTTGTCTTCTATAAATGGTTTTAAAAACATTGATTATTTTCTTAATTGTTTTCTTGTTGAGAGAAAATTATTTCACATAGAAATTAAACCACATTTGTGAGGGAAAAAAGAAAGATTTAATTACGTCAATACCAATTATTGAGTTAGTTTGGACAACTGCAAGAAATTAATTGTTTAACCATCTCCCTGCTGGTTTAGGCACAGACACTGCTCTTTAGGGCATCTCCAGTTGCCTCCAGCATGGAGAGGGTTAAAGAACATAAAAACAAATGTGTCAGTTTGAAATTAACTAAAATAAAACAGATTGGGGAAAGCACAAGCACATATCCAAACAAATGGACAAAATGACAGATAAAACATGTTTGTTGTCAAATATAAGTGTGGGGTGTTGCAAATGTGAATTGATCAGTTAAGTGTTCAACAAAGATACAACTCCAAACATGTCAACGTAAAGCCATTCAATGACATGTTGAAATGTTGAAAAACATTCATTCACAGAGCATTCATTTCTCCCTCTGTTTCACACTGACAGAAGGAGAGGTTGTTTTGGGACAGACTTCAAGTGTGCCACTTTTGTATGTGAAGTGTACTTCTATTTATCTCAAAAACACGACTGGACTCCAAACAAGTATCAATAAGAATCCATTGAAAGCCACTCACCTTCAAAGCAGAGTATTCAATGTCTTCTCCCAGCAAGAGACTTCCAGCCTTACGTCACTGGCTGTTCAGACATGTCACTTGATACTTGTCAACTGACAATAATCAGACCAATCACTGCCAATTACTGCAACTGATCGGCCTAATCACCAGGTGGACACGACTGGATGTGACCACGAGACCCTTACAAGACCAGTGTCTCGCTTCATGTGAAGCACACAAAACCACTTGGACTCATTACAGTTCCGATTTTACACCGCCTCAATGTTATGGATGGAAACTTAGCTATAAAGACTATAGTAAATTTATGATTCAAATGACAATTCAAATCACAAAATGTCTGATAACCCTTTGAATGTCTTTGACATTGGTCAAGGATTGGCATTGGGTAAAACAGGTATTGCACACTTTGGGCTTGAATATTTATCATAAGGAGTAAAGGTTTCAGTAGGGTTAACAGATGTCAAGGTAAGTTTCTAGGAATCATTATATGGACGTTGTTGTGCCATGAAATAACATCACTGGTCCAACGCTGACTATTAGCCCAAATTCAATTAATCACATTTAAACCAAGTGCTATCCATTTAAGTTCAATAAATCCAATTTGAAAAGTAAAAACATCTAGCAGTTCTAGCATGCTCTGAAAGTTAAAAGTCCACCATACCAGTAATCTTTTGTAGTTAATATATCCCAAAAAAAATTTTAAATAATGTATCGCACAAATGTAAAATTTGCATATTTTCACCATTTCGAAATTTTTCTTTCCCAGAGCTCTAGGTCCTGTTCCAAAGAATTGTCATAGTAGTCTATAGTGCTACAAGAGTATTAACTCATTCGTATACATATATATAGATTTATGACTTTTGTAGTGTTACGATTGTTCACTGCTCATTTTATGTTCTTTTTTCTTTAAAAAAAGAAAAAGAAATCTATATCAATATTAAATTGTAAATGTTCTAAAGTGCATAATCTGATTCCCATCACGTACAAGGAAATATGTGAAAGGATCGGGTTTTAAGCATCAATGTGATAACATTGTGGTTTTTTTTCGAAAACATTTATAGGAAATAATAAAACACTGTTCCAGACAATGCAACATATTGGACAGCATTTGACAATCAATGGCCATATGATTTAATTAATAATCAGTAGTTTCTTCATTGACCATATTCAGAATACAATAACAATGCAAAATCACCTGAGGCAGAAATCATTACGGTTTTCTATAACAGAAATATATCTGTCAATACCGCACATTCTCTGGACAATGATTGATGCAATATAGCATGATAATCTACTGTCAGCAGTGTCAACAGCTCCTGGTGTGTCACAGTGTGTCACAAATGAGTCACAATGTGCCTAGTTCAGATACATCATCACATATGGGTGAAATATTCCTGCTGCCACATAAAGCACTAATTAATTCATTCAGTTTGGATACAAGCGCCAGTAAATAATAGGCAGTATCACATCATCAAGGATGGTGAAACTCATACAATGTGAAACAATGTAGCAACATTTGATGAAGGTTCAACAATGTACATGCATAAAATGTATCACACTGAAGACTGCTATGCATCCAGCATTGTTGTACAATGTGGAAATGCTTTATACATTGTTGCACAATGTTACAACACTGTTGGATAGTCTTTAAACTGATGAATGAATGCACACTTTTATATGGGGAGATATGCTAAAATAGTGATCAAGTCTAGCACACTCTATTGTCTTTCATCACCTGGAAATGCCACCCAGAGTTCAGTCATTCAAGCGAATCAAACCATGAATAAATTGTTATTTTAACTAATCCTAGCTCATGTTTGATTCAGTGATGTGGACTGATACTGGTATTGTTTACTCCCAGGAAATGTTGTATGCTTAGAGTGGGGTTGGTTTGGGCGGGGTGTAATGGGGGATGGTGGTGAGACATTGTTAACTATTAAATGAAGGGGTAGGGTGGGCTGGGATGGGATGGGGTATCTTGGCTTGGCTTTGGGGAGGAGGACAAATATCTTGTGCTTTGTGAATTCCGAAAAACCGTTTTTTCGTTTCAGAAATAGGATGTTGATATTATTCAAGTGTCGTTTTTTCAACATAAATTACTAGAGTTTGGGTATGTCTTTTAAAGGAATAGAAATTGTATGCAATTAAAAATATTATTAGGGATTACTTGAAGAATAGCGTATAACACCCCCACCCCCCATCGAGACCTTGGTGACTAACTTAATGACAGGATTAAGATGGCTTTCAATGAAAGCAGGTGCAGTTTTAGGACTTTCAATGGCTGAAAGCACTGAAATGCTGAAGATATCCTGTTATTATAATCCAATGTGAATTTGATCTAAATCGTTGTGGGTATCAAAACATTAGCAATTCTAGTCGTAAATCTCTTCATTGAATATTGGTGTAACAAAACACTGTTGTTCAACAAATCCAACCTGTTGTCATAACACAGAATGTGAAATCAAAATTGTTTTCATTCTTCAGTTAAATTTTAAAATGAAAGAATTCCTGAAACTTCTTGTATCCATGCATCAGCAATTGCTAAACATTTATATGATAATGAGAATCTTAAGAAAATGAACAGGCTTCAATTTATCTTTAATCTTCACCTGTCTCAATATAGCGTTCCTTAGTTTTCCTCCATCTGGAAGAAACATTAAAGTGCCATCTTATTGTATATACATATCGAGTTAACAATAAAGCTGTAACTTAAAGCCTCTCCACTCAATTCAACCAAGCATGTAAATACCAATTAGCTCAATCATTAAAGTATTTATCAGTTTCTGCTTTATAAAACCCTAAAGAAACACCAATTTTAAAAATAAATTAAATGCATATTTCATATGAGAGCAAGGGGCTTAGTTCCACTTAAAAACCTCTAAAGCATAAAGCGGAAAACACTAAAACCTAATTTTAGAGCATTAGTACAAGAGAATGATTTACAAAAGATTTGCTTTTACAACACAATCAGCGATAGCTCCCCTGCAGAGTTCCCGCTGTAAAGACAGAGAATCGTATTACGCCGAAAATATGCAATAGGCTGACAATTATTGGATACGGGGCAATGACATAAGGTATCCACTATAAATAAGACAAACATTTTGAAGCACATAAAGAAATTGAGCATAAAGGACAACATAGCGTGTTTAGAATGGCCCCACTCCAAACCTATACATGGCACTATCAAATAGCACGGATGCTTGTAATTACATATGCATGGCTGTGCTACTGTTGTCATCAATGGCATGGTTAACATATTTTGATTTGTTCTGTTATTGTTATCATGAGAATTAGCCAATCCAAGTTTGAAAAAAACACGTTCTAGTGAAAACAGTAAACTAATGATATATGCAAGAAGGCATGAAATATGCAGCTGAACTAATTATCTAGCTTCATGAAATAGAACAATTTAAATATATTTTCACATTTGTATAGAGAATAATATTTGGGTTTGTTCATAATTAACATGTTAACGATTTAAATAAAAATACTGACAATGTTGTGGTAGATAAATATGCATAACAAAATTACCAGTTTTCAATTGAGCATCTACAAACTTATACGTGTGTCTACAGACAAACTTCTTTAAATGTGTTGTCAAGAAAGAATAGTTTACATCCCGTTGATCCCTGATCCTGGTAAAATAGCTATAGAAACTGCCCCATTAACCACAAGACTGTGCAATCCAATATACTAGAACAAACTTCAATTTGAGTCCACAAACGTACATGAGCATATACTAGTTTATTTCAATAATGGTTTACTAGTTTACGTCAAGAAAGAAAAAGGTCATATCCTCTTGAATTGCGATATCTAATGAAACTTTCCTGACAATCTTTTTTTCTAATCTACAAAAACAAACTTCAATTGAGTCCATCGACAGTTATACGAGGCTCTACAAGTATGCTTCTTAAACAACATATCAAGAAAGAACAAGTTCATATCCTCTTGAACTGTAATCACAGGAGGAGAAACAGCTACGAAAACGTCTCAATTATACGAATACGACATTCTATTAAAAACAAACTTCCCATTTACAAAGTTACATGAGCATTCATCTCCAAAGTATATATCCAGGAAAGAAAAAGTGCAGATCCCCTTGAACTGTGATCACAGGGGGGAATAGCTCAGGATCTGTCCAGACAGTAAACAAGAACTAACTCATAAACAAGAACAAACTCCACCCGACGCTGGTACAGTGTCGGCAATGCAAAGATGTTTCTTCGTCTCGAGTGCCCATCCACGGAGTGACACGCTCCTCTGTCTTCCCCCTCGAGACACAGGTTGTTAGTTTACTGTCGTCTCCATCAAAACCGTGTATCTCCTACCAGGTCAATACTAATAAAGGCCCGGTGTTTGTAATCGGTGGGGAGAAAAAGATGTGGGTTGGGTGGGTGGGGGTTTGGGGGGAGGCCGTGAGCCATGTGAGAGATGTAATTTTGGGTCGCGCGGACGTGCGGACAACGTAACGCAATGTTCTCGGAACTCACGAGTCTCGTAATGCAATGTTCTCGGAGCTCACCACTCTCGTAAGAGCCCAAGATTTCATTACCAGAACAAGTCGCACTGATTTCGGTTGTCCATGGCGCTGAATGAGCTATGACACGGGTTTACATGTCTGTCAGATTTCTGTAGACCCTTAACTACAAACGATTTAAAAACATTTAAATCTGTAATCCGTGTTTCAGGGTTAATTTAGTTTGTGGAAAATATTTAGGGACATTTGAAGAATCCTCTTTCCAAGGAGATGAAAGGGTCTGGGTTAACATCTTTCCCACATTAAAAGTGTTAACACTGGAGATATTGCATTAAGAACACTGGAGATATTGCATTAAGATTCATATAACTGACTTAACACCTGCAGCTATGAATAATTCTTCGTGGCATAATTGGTGCATGCATATCTAACCGTCCTGAATGAGAAAACTACTTCTAGTGCAGCTGTCAGCGTCACATCTCTAATGTGATCCATAAATATAAATGTCATGGTAAAAGATTCATCTATAGGACCAATTCACATTTACTTCCAATAAATTGTCAAGTGATCCTGATTTTGCTCCCCCTCCCCCCTAATACTATAATAGAGATATTCCAATCAATATTGCTATATGTGAAAGTGGGAGACAGTGGGAGGGGAAGAGAGAAAAAGAAAGATGAAGAATGAATTAATTATTGCTTTACGTCACAGTGGGAATATTTCACACAGAGAAACAGAGACAGGCAAAAAGACACAGATACACACAAAGAGTAACAGAAATACAGACACACACAAAACCAAAACACACACACACACACACACACACACACACATATGAAAGTGGGAGAGAGAGTGGGGGAGGGGGAGAAAGAGAAAGAATGAATGAATGATTGCTTTACATCGCAGTGAGAACCATTCAGGGAGGAGAGAGAGAGAGAGAGAGAGAGAGAGAGAGAGAGAAGAGAGAGAAGAGAGAGAGAGAGAGAGAGAGAGAGAGAGAGAAGAAACAATGGTGAGGGGATATCAACAAAGCAAATGCTGGCTTCCAGAAAAACAGATACCAAGCATATGTTTACATCAAATTAAGATAAAAATCATTGCTTTTATGAAAGGATTTATTGTTTCAGCCAATAAAACCATTGCCACTTGGGAGTCATTACTAATTGCACACATTAAATGTGGCATTCTTAGCATAGGATGTCCTGGTATAATCTCCACTAGATAGTGTGTTGCTGATATAATGGAGCTGGGCCTCAATGGGGGGGGGGGGGGGAGGTTTCACAAGATATCCAAAGAATCCCCCTTGTAAATGCAGCATTCAATCAATGTACACAACCATTCATTATTCATTTGTCATGTACAATTATTATTCAACTTTCTTAAGGCCAAGACAATTTGATTACTCGATTTTCATAATTATCCTACACAAGTCATATATAGTTGTTGTTTCAGGTTGGACTACAAAATGAAGGTTTAGTTACCAGGCATAGGTATATGCTTTCCATAGAGGAGAACAGAAAGTTTGGTGTGCAATATCTGTACAACTAGTACAGATATCATTTTTGGTTCATCTTCCTACACATATAGTGTGGATACCTCCTCACAAAATAGAAAGCCATCACTCAAATATTAAGAACAACCTTTGTACATGTTCTCAACACATTGTACATGTTCTCAACACTACCATTAATGTTCTCAACACTTTGTACATGTTCTCAACACTTTGTACATGTTCTCAACACTACCATTTATGTTCTCAACACTTTGTACATGTTCTCAACACTTTGTACATGTTCTCAACACTACCATTAATATTTGCTTCCTGTAATGGTAAATTTTATGTCAGAGATCATCATCCATGAAACAAAAACATAGTAATTTCATGCTAATTTCTGCAATGGTAACTAAAGTTATTATTTTAATTAAATTAATATTACATTCTTATGCTAAAATATGTTAAATCAGTCTACTTTAAATCCAATTTAATATCACAAATACTTGTGAAAATTTTATGTTTTAATATCTATTTTTTTTAAATTAAAAAAACTTCCCTTCCTCCCAATGTATGTTTTTTAACTTACATCCATAAAACAAAAAATGAAATTAATCTGCCCTAATGGACATTTTCAATGGCAAACACACTGTATATCACTATTCCCAATACTGTCACTCACCACTTAAAAGAAACAGCCTAGTGACACCTTACCAGAAGGCACTGAACATTAAACCTGAACTACAATGAAACAACCACACACATTACAACTCTACTGATCTCCTCGGTATAGACTTGTACGTCCACTGCTACCAGGTTCCACAATTGCCACCAAGTTCCACAACTTCCACCAGGTTCCACAATTGCCTACAAGTTCCACAACTGCCATGTAGTTCCACAATTGCAACCAGGTTCTACAACTGCCACCAGGTTCCACAATTGCCACCAGGTTCCTCAATTGCCTACAAGTTCCACAATTGCCTACAGGTTCAATAGTTGCCACCAGGTTCCACAATTGCCTCCAGGTTCCACAATTACCACCAGGTTCCACAATTGCCTACAAGTTCTATAGTTGCCACCAGGTTCCACAATTGCCTCCAGATTCCAAAAGGTATCGTTCAGGCCAGTGTAAACTCTCTAATGATATTTCCTTGTCGAAAGCAGTGAATGTACCATCAGCATGAGAGAGACATATACCACAAGTATATATTGATTGTAAATATCCTTTAAGAAATGCCATGCAGGCTTTGCGGCCAACATACATCCTAGAGGTTAGACGCCATTGTTGTTCTTTGGGGCAAAGACTCCTTGGTCCCTCAATTAAATGTCAAGATGGAATAGCCATAAATCTGGACCTCCGTGTGGCTTTGTGCGTAATTAAATAACAGGTATGAATCCGGGGGGGATTTGTCTTTGTATGAATAAAGGAATAACGTTATCAGACGTGTGTTGCGGTCCTATATGTAACAACAGTTCTATATGTAACAAACCGGTCCTATATGTAACAACCCAAACTGTTGAGGGTGCACTAAATGTAACAAAAGCAGTCCTAGATGTAACAATGGTGAAAAATGTATTGTTACATATAGAACCAGTAGTTGTTTCAAATAGAACCAGTTGCATATAGGACGGTTTTTGTTACATTTAATGTACCCTCATATAGGACCAGTTTGTTACATATAGAACCAGTTGTTACATATGTGCTACATATAGTACCAGCTGTTACATATGTGCTACAAATAGAACCAATTGTTACATATGTGCTACAAATAGAACCAGTTGTTACACATATGCTACATATAGAACCAGTTGTTACATATATGTTACAAATAGAACCAGTAGTTACATATGTGCTACAAATAGAACCAGATGTTACACATATGCTACATATAGAACCAGCTGTTACATATGTGCTACAAATAGAACCAGTTGTTACATATGTGCTACAAATAGAACCAGTTGTTACACATATGCTACATATAGAACCAGTTGTTACACATATGCTACAAATACAACCAGTTGTTACACATATGCTACATATAGAACCAGTTGTTACACATATGCTACATATAGAACCAGTTGTTACACATATGCTAAATATAGAACCATTTGTTACACATATGCTACATATAGAACCAGTTGATACACATATGCTACATATAGAACCAGCTGATACACATAGAACTGTTGCTAATACCATACCACTAATTGAGATGATAACAAATAAAATGACAGCTTCTCAAGTCTACTAGATTCATAAAATGAAATCCTAGCGGTTCTGTGTGAATTGGGAGCCATATTGATTTCATATTTTAATAGCATTGAATTATGAGCAAACTTCCTCGAGTGAATTCCATTGTAAGAGATGTGTGAAATGTGTCCTTTTGTCAACTGTGCTACCACCTAGGACTATGACGGATGATACAAGCCAAATATAATAAAAAGTGATTTGAATAAAACTCTTGTTAAGGTAAAGCCATGATAATCAATGTACGAGATGGTATCCTTACAAAGCTCAACTATAAGTGATATATGATCCTATGTATATGCTGAATGCTGTGGCAAAGTTCAGTAGTCTTGTTATAACAAGAAGCCGTGATTCATCTAGTCATTTGGCTTTAATACCCTTAACCCTATCCCTGCTGGACTAGGCACATACACTGCTCTTCAGGGCATCTCCAGTTGCCTTCAGCATGGAGAGGGTGAACTGGCAAATCTTTTTCCACTCAGTTCCAATGATTTTATTTCTAATCACACATAATAATGTTTATAATTGTACCGATCGAAATCCATTCTGGAAAACATGCTCAAAGTTCTACATCTAACCATCGTACATACACTGAAATTAATTATGATATGACCTGATTCATACATCATCTGTAACTGACCCGTTTAAGATTTAGTAAACCTAATAATAGCTAATCCATTACTGGAAATATCAATTTTCCATATTCAATAGTTCGTGCCTGGACCAAGCTGGTAAGAACGTTCCTGGTTTTTCATATAACAGACACCACATGGTGGCTCAGTTTATATACCCTAGTCTTCGATTACATTGAGCTAATAAATGACCAGGTAATTTGAAATCCATGTATGCATAGAAAGTAATTAGGACCGCAATCGAGTTTCTGTTTCAAAGGCTATTAACAGTGGCCTAATTATATTTATCAACTTAATTAGCCCAAACAATTATTCAATCACTTCAACATACAATCATAGTAACAACCATGTGCTATTCTCAGAACTTCACAAATATACATGCAGTAAAGAACTTCACAAATATACATGCAGTAAAGAACTTCACAAATATACATGCAGTAAAGAACTTCACAAATAATTATTACATTACCCAGGGTTTTTTTAACGGACATTTTTTTGTTATCTTCTTTTAAACTGATTATGCCACGGTTAAAGTTAATCAATGTCCATTCTAATACCCAACTGTGTCAATCAATGCAGACACACAAAAACAAAAAACAAAAAATAACAGCAAAGTGATTTCGAAAAAACACAATGTTCTTACAATGAAACTATTTGCTATCACGTAAAACGTAAAACGTAAGACACATTACCAGGTAGCATCGATATAATCCTCCCTCGGGATGTGACTTGTAGCAACTTCGTTCTCCAACAGAGACTGTAACAATGAGCTGCTATTGCTAGTTCGTAGTACGACCGAGGGAGTGTTTAACTCACTGTACTGCTAGCTAGCTCCCTTGGTTAATTTGGTTCAGGAATTTTACACATAAACCTTTTGTTTTACAGTGTACTTCATGCATCTCTAATAGCACAGGGCATCCCAAATGGTACATTTTACTTAAGGAACTATTGCCTTTGTGGCAGTGTTGTTATAAATGGTTAATGGCCATCTTCAAAGTACCCATTCACAAACAAATGTACACCAAATGGATATATTTGCGGCCAAACAAATTACTTATTTATTTTTTAATTAACTTGAAAAATAACTCTATCCATAATACAAATATGAAATGCATAATGAAAGTGAAAGTTTTAATACAGAAGGAAGTATATTAAATCAGAAATACTGGATACATTCAGATTTCTTTAATAAATCTACAACTAATTCATAAAAATTGGTAATAGAATAACATTTCATAAACAACAATTGTTTTCTTACCATAAAATGTTCAACAACAAAAAAGGCCTTTCATATGAAATTATTTGTCCTTACCTTAAAACATGTTTGTCAATATCAAGCAATGATGGTAATCCTCCAATAAAGTTCAACACAAGTTTGCAACTTCTAATGACACAATCATGGACACAACCACTAGCACAATCAACGGCACAAGTGAGCAGTAATCCCGCCACTGGTCACAAAACCAGTGTTAATCTGGGAGTCAGAAGAAGAGAGCTGCTATCACTACAGCAGCATTTACCAGTCAAAGGCTGCTACGATATTTACCATCATCAATACACAGCCTCACGGTGCTTACTGGCTCCAGAACAGCCGAGGACAGACTGGAGCATTTCAGCTTTCTCTCAGCATCTGCTCGGACCCACGAGCAATCAATTATTCCGCCAGGTAGGAGAGAGGCCTTATGGTACGCCGGCAAGGAGTAGGAACGCTCCAATCTTCCTGGGTCATTAGCGAGTGGGTATTATCCCCAACCACCAGGTGAGATGTGTGGTCAGTGTAAATGGACAAGTGTGAAGCGGAACAGATCTCTGCCCTCCAGGATATCAGAGCCATATGAAAACACAGCCAGGGTATGTCGCTTTGGCAAGAGGCCTGGTGTTATGACACCAGGTACAATTACCAGGGATCATTTAGCAATTCACCAATGTCCATACTGGGGTGAATGAGGCAAGAGATATGGGTCCACACAGGCTATTATACAGCAGCTATAGATAGGATGGTAATCCATGACAAGGGTGTTTGTTTTTAATCCAGGAAGGATATTCCTAGTGTTTGAAATATCTTAAGTCTCAGGTGGGCAACATTTGAACAAGGATGCTTGGTAGCTTAATTAAAATATTTAATTAATTTCAAAACAAGATTAAGGCATGTTCCTCAGTTCATTAAAGTGGTTGTAAAATGTGCTTTACTATTAGAATCTACATTGCTCCTACTGTCCAAGAAATGTTTTGATAAAACAATTAATAACAGGTATGAAATACAACAAATGTCTGGTTATCACCATTAACAACTCAATTAGCAGACTTAAATGATAAATGAATGAATGAATCTAGCCTGCTTAGATTAGTCTCTGTCACAGACCTTATTTTCATTCAAATATTCCTATTCAATATCTGCCTTTAACAGTTAAGACGGTGGCCAAAGCTTTTCCATGACTCCCTTCAAATAAACACAATACCAATAAGTATCAATGACATACAAATGATTTACTTTCACTCCCTGAGTCTATGGTTATAAAATGTGCAGATGAATGAAAGTATTTACCATAGCTACCAAAATCTCAGACATATACAATTTAAAGTCCTCCCACAGCTACAATCTACTGTTCATACTCACAATGGCTGGACATTGCCAGAAATTATTCCTTTTGTGAAATATGGTTGTTCGAGTTCCAGGAGCTGATACGGCTGTTATATGGACTCGGACTCAGACTGGACAAGTGTTTATATGTGGGATTATTGAGTTATCCATCAGTATCAAGTGGACAGTACACAGGACATACAAGTGGGCCCCCTTACACAAAGAAATGTTGGCTAGAGATGGTCATATGTTGTCAAATGTCTAGCTACAAAATTTGGATTGTTTGTAACAGAATTCACCCCAGATTATGTTTAAGGTTATTGGCCATATTTCCATGATGAGACATCAAACAAGAATATTTGACGAACAGAAATTACCAAAAAACTCACTGTAAATCCATAAGAGTGATTCACATGTTGGTTTAATGTATACTATATGGAAGATCCCAAACACACCTAGTTAGCTACTGTAGTTTTGTGGCTGGTCAAGCCTTCCATATCCTAGCATTTCTTTTGTGGCTGTTGTAGCCCCTAAAATCCTAACATTTCTTTTGTGGCTGTTGAAACCCTCCAATCCTAGCATTTCCTTTGTGGCTGTTGTAGCCCCCAAATCCTAATATTTCTTTTGTGGCTGTTGAAGCCCTCCAAATCCTAGCATTTCTTTTGTGGCTGTTGTAGCCCCCAAAATCCTAACATTTCTTTTGTGGCTGTTGTAGCCCCAAAAATCCTAATATTTCTTTTATGGATGGTGAATCTCCCAAATGATAGTGTGCTTGCTGAAGAAGACCCCTGATCCTATTATGGCTGATGAAGCCCAGACCCTCCCCCCCTTTAAAAAACCCACAAAAAACACACACCCACCCCCTTTTCAATCCTAGTGAGCTAAGATATGTTTTTGAAGCTGGGCCACACCAAAGATCTTTTTGCACAGCGGCTTCAGTGAGTCTTGATTATCAGAATTCCTATTTCTGTATTCGAAAATTGTCAATACAATCACATTTGAAGAAGGAAGTGGCTAATCTGTCATCATTGGTATTGGCATGTGACATTTTGCACTTTCAAATTCTGGAATTGGTCATTTTTTTTCAAATGTCAAAGTACCATTGTGCATGAAAGATAAAATAAAATCTTTTCATGAGCCTAGTTCGATACACAATTTTCAATATTTTTGCAGAATCTCAAGTTAAATTCAAATGATTGTTAGTTTTAGTGATTAGCTAGTGTCAGTATCAATATCTAAACATGTATGATTACTTTGAATTGACATTTTCTTTTGTAGGAATAGGGATTGACCGATATGATGGAAATTCTTTCAAGATAATGACCATTTTCTGATCGATATAAAAATTCCACAGGAATTCCACATTTAAAACTCTGATTAACATACTATATATTTGGGCATGTACCCAATTCAGAGAGAGTGGACTACACTAGGAAAGGACACTTACACACGTACAAGTTGATAATAAACCCCAATCTCTCCAAGATCTATTAAGATTACATGTTGATATGGTCACTCAAGAATCTTCGAGTCAAACACTTGACCAAAGTATTCTTAATATTACTTCTCAATTTTATACCTATCTACATGACATCAATGATAGCTTAGACACTTAAATTCCAGTCAGCAATAAAAGCAGTCTGTTAAACGTCTCATTGCTCTAGTAAACTTCTGAACTCCTTCAGGAGTATGCAAAAGATTCTACAATGTACTCATATACAGTTATAGCCATGCGATATATAATGCCCCTACTGGTCTTGGCCGGCAGGGTTGTCCCTTTGGCCAAGTTGATGGAGTGTTGGACTGGCAATTCAGAAAAGTGCATTTGAATCCCAGGATCGGCATGATTATTTTAAACAGCTGCATAAATAGTTAATTAAGTGCAGCCGTATTTGTCAGAAGAATGTACAATCAATTATGAAAATGCAACATCTGTATGTTTAATCAAGGATATGCACAACTGCTGACATCAGTTGTTTAATTCCCATATCATGTGCAGTATGAATCTAGAACAAATGCAACTGGGATGAAAACAATATCATCTGGGCATTGACCAAAAAAATATCATAATGTAATAAAATAATTGTGTCTTAAAATATGAATACATGTAACCTAAAGGTACATAGATTTGGATGGTTAAATAAATGAATAGATGAAAAACTTGTGGTAATGGAAATAGGGGTACAGAAGTAAAGTCACAAGATATATACTCAACAAAATTAATTAAGTGCTGGCAGATATTTTGTGGGGAAGCTATCTATCAAATTTCGGAACTCTGCTTGTGGAATCGGGTGCCATTCTTCTTCCATTGCATCTGCAAGTTCAAATGAATTTTGTTGAGTATAAATTCAATACAGACATTGAAGTCATGTTTCTTTGTATGAAGGATATTATTGCTGTTGATAATAACTATATGGAAATACTGCATGAGCAGTTCATGTTGAGTAGATGCCAATACATCCTGGATTTCACATCATTACTTTTAAAATTGAAATAGTGAACAATATTTAGGAACACTGCACTAGTTAGTATACTCAACAAAATAAATTAAGGGCCAGCAGCTATTTTATGGAAACGTTTTCTGCCGCATTCTTGAACTTGGCTATGAATATGGTGCCATTCTTTCTTCCAAAGTGTCTGCAAGTAATTGAACGGTACCTCTAGGCTGTATACCTTTGGAAATTCTTTATATGTCCAAAAAGACTACTGGCCTTTAATTAATTTTGTTGAGTATATAATGCCACAAGGGAGATTATAATTAGGTAGTCTACAGACACAGGACAATGCTGGAACTACTACACCTTCACAGCAAACGACTTGTTTCCAATAATCTGGCAAACTATTGAAGATCCACTCAAAGATCTGGCCTATGTTCCACAGAACAATCGCAGGGCTACCAGAGTCTTAATTTAATATTAACACATAGGAGTTACGAATCCTCATAGTGCTATGATCAGTCTGCGGAATGGGACGGCCCGACTGCTGTTGAGACACTACTTCTATAGGACTAGTGTCAGATTGGTGTCAGATTGGTGTCGGATTGGTGTCAGATTGGAGCCAGGAGGATGAAGCACTCCAGACAACTTCTAACCAATGTACCGCTATTTGTGTGGACTGAAATCCACAGAATCTATGTTGAAGGATAATGGATTACTGAAGACACTGTGCACAAACAGTTCAATGAAATAAATATTTGTAAATATGACTTTGACATATAAAATCAATTTTACTTTGAACATGATAAGCACAATCCTCCCCAAAATGGTATTTCATTAAAATTCCCCAAATGCTAATCCAGCTATCAAAAAAAAATATTATAATACCAAAAAAATGCTATCAAGATGCTTCATAATAACCATGATGATTCTTCATGCCCGGTTTCTAGATGACAAGGCACAGAGATCTGAGGACACCAAGGGTTAATGTTGTACGACTGCCTGAACGTCAATGAATCCAGCCACGTGTCACAAGCACGTGCAAGTGTTTGATGACAAGGCAATGCACTGAGGTCCTCCTCTCACATGGAAGTATTTAATGATGAGGATATGCATGGAAGCATTTAATGACAAGGATATGCACTACCTCCTTTCAAAGCCAGACCTTGCAAGTCTCAGCAAGGCCTTCATCAGCTGTCACCGTGAGCACATCCTAGCAGATCATGTCAAGGTGAATATTCAATTATTCATCGCATAATTATAGACATAAGGTTTAATTACAACAGAGTATGCACTAATGGCTTGTGGAAACATAAAGATAGTTGAAGCGCGCACATGCATGAGTACAACATACTACACAGCTCAGCTTTAATATTATTCATATATTCGCAGGTTTTTTTCCAGCAACAATATGTTTTCTCACTTTTCATTTTCGTTCTGCTTTGTCGGAATCGATTGTACGTAAAACTGACATAGATTAATATCCGTGAAGAGTGAGATATCTATTGCATTGCTGACACTGATGACAGACACCATATTGATTTCAATCGAGCGGAACAATTTTAAGACTGCGACGTCATCGTTATTCTTTCGCAGACCTAACACATGTGGTGTGGGGGAAACAAATAAAGCTAATTTTTATGGTTTTGGCTCGGGAGTTATCGGTGAATGCACATGCATATCAATCTGCCCAATTAAACGTGCCATTGGAGATTAACTGCAGAAATAAAGCTGTTAGATTTCTCAACTCAATTGGAACCATTACAGTGTTAATTTAGAGCATCACTTCCGTAGTAAACCAGAAATGAAGAGGCATCCATTTCCCGTTCCGGCTGTCAACCGTTCTACTCTGAAGTTCAACGATGATGGGCTCGGCTAATCATGTTGTCACTATTTTTTATGTCTGCATCTGCTTGCTGTGATAATTTCTATCAAAAGTAGTGTGAATCTCGCACGCAAGCACTCGCTAATCTCGAAACACCTTCCACAGGTTGAGTGTTAATTTCGCATACGATTCAGGTTCCATTTTCCCCCCAACTTATTTCCCCGTGGACGATATGCAAAAATGAAAATCTAACATAGACTGCATGCAAGTTATTGTGAAGGAATCAATGCATGCAAGTATTGAGCAGTTTATCAATGTATAGCAATCAACATGAACAATCACATTTACCGTGAGCTATGGGCACTACATAAAGACATAATGAAATTCAGCAAATGAAATAAATAAATGAAGGCCAAAACAGCATGTGCTTTCATCACAGAGGAATAAAAAGCAGACATTATTGAAAGCTGGGCTGGCTGCTAAACAATACAGATTATTACTTTCTTGTAACCCTGCGGAAATTAAAGATATTGAAAAGAACAGTATCTTTTCTTTCAACCAGCCGTATGGATCAGATTATTGAAGGAAATGCCATAAATGGAAAGAATGGCAAATATTCTTGCTTCTCTCGTAATTGACGAATTCCTTATTAATGATACAAGTATTTGAAAGCAAATGTGTTCAGTGAGGTGCAATATATGGCATATGTATTTAGCCATTGAAGCATATACAGTTGTGAATAGCTGAAGAATCATAGCCCATTATTGAAATTATATCATAGTTTTTTTCCATACTATTCTAGTATTTTACATTAGCCCAGCTGTGAGAAGATAACACAGGGGGAAAAGTGCTCATTATATTTTAATATTTATTCGTTATTCAAAATTGTGTTTTTAATTAAAGCCGGCTCAGTGGTGTAATGGTTAGAGTGTCGGCCCGGTCGGAAGGTGGAGGGTTCGATAAAGATGGTACTTGTTATTCCCCTGCTTGGCGCTCAGCATTAAAGGGGTAAAGCAAGGACTGGTCAACTCAGAATCAATATACTTTGTCTGAGTGGGGTATCCATGTTCTATCTGCGGCATGATATTCCAAGTCAGCTAGCACTATAAAAACTTGTGGAAATCCAGACTAGTACAAGCAGTACATATGCAATCAAGCCATGATGTGAGTGAAAAAATCTTGAAAGTGTCTTTAAACCCCAAATCAACCCACCAAACAAGATTTGAATTAACCTATTAAGCTGTGGACTATATAATAAATGTTTGAAGTTATTGGATTAAGTGAACTTCCCTGTAAAGAATCACATTATTTTCGTTCACTGCCATATATCCGAATACTTCTAGACAATTTTTCAAAAAGGACCCAATTGAATACCTGGATTCTTTCCACCTTAAGTGCTCTAAAACCAGAAAGGGATTTAAAAGAGAACATAAAACATGCACAAAATGTTAAGCTACCATAAGAGGACACATGAAAAAACATTCATAAACTATTCAGATTCACCTACAAGAAGACTGAACACTGATTTCAAAGCAGAGGATGACGCAACCAATGACATCTCAGCATACCGCCGTCTATTACCTCCGCTGGACAATTAGTGTTTCCATTTAGCGGTGTGTCTGGGAGGGAGAGACCACTACACCTCCCCTCTTCTGCCTCATTTGGCGCCACCGCTCCTGTTTGCCATCAAAACACCACCAGGCTTTCTTCTCCTGCCCTGAAAATCTTCTCTTCAGAGTCCTGCTATACAAACAGCTTTGCTATTATCCAATATCCGCAACACCTTGAGGAATGTGTGGTTGACTTGCCTTCCACACTTAACAGACACAGTTTGCTTACTTGTGTTGAATGGCAATTGGGTATGGTCATTATGGCAGAGGTAACATTGTCATTATTCAATGTGTGAGCACATGGCACCTCCCTTAAAAGTATGCTTTAACCATGTGGAAGAGTCTTTCTGCTTGGGTACATTTCAGCAACACCCAAGTAACAACAGCTAGACTGGTCTTCATAATAGAACACTGATTAACTGATTCAATACAATTTGCTCAGAACTGGGTCTCTAATCTTGTTGGCTATTGCGAGATGAAATGACTTGGCAGACCAAAATATTATAAATAATTTAAGGCTTAGACTATGATGTTGTGAGAGTCGACAACGTCCTTGAAAGCTAAATAGTTGTATGATAGTTGTTGGATATTTGACCAAAAAAAATAGAATAAAATGCAAATTTTTTTAAAATGCAATGTTTCATTGATATACAAAAGCCATATCTACAGATATGCAATAGACATGACTGCTAATTACTACCATAATGTTATTTAATAAAAAGTATTATTTACTGGAAAACAATTCCTCTCAGAAACATCAATAAGCTATCTGTGTCTATGTAAGCTATGATGAACAATATTCCATCGATTCACTCAAAATAGAACCTTACCATGCAAGAGAACCATTGCCAGGTTTTCTATTTACCCAGGTTTCCTCAGGCATGTTGTGTCTTCGTGTAATTACATCTTCTCTCATCTTTCAGTCAAACAACAAATGTAACCAGCATTCGTAAACAGTTGATTGCATATCTTACAGGGTTCATTACTAATCTTTTGAAGGTATTTAGGAAATCGTTTCTACAGATGCCATGTTACTTTATACTTCTCAAATTTACCAAGATACCTTGCAATCACTTAACCTGTGATCTACAGCCCTATTTCTAACAGTACAGTGTGAGAGTGTAACAGAACAGGGTCGATACTGGCATTCGAACCCTGTTGTCTGAATGGCATTGCCTGCACCAAGCATAGATCTTTTTCTCATCTTAATAGAAAATTGTTTTGCTCTAGTTCGCTATCTTGATGATTCTTTTGTGTTTTGTTTATGTTGACATTGCCTGTGCCAAATAGAGATCTTTTTCTTATCTTAATACAACTGTATTGCTATCTTGGTGATTCGTTTGTCTTTTGTTAATGTTTGTACTCTTGTACCACCATGTGTCAGGAAATAAAGATGATGGTGGAGATATATAGAGTAATCTTTTTTTAGACAACATTTATTTGAAAACTTCAGGGATCCATGAACAGCCAACTTCATAAGGATAATAATGCAATGTTCCACTTAATATCAACTTTGTCCTAAATGTTCCACTTAATATCAACTTTGTCATAAATGAAGTTAAAGTATACGACATGTTTTATTTAATGTCAACATGTCTTATGTGAAATAATGTTTTTAATTTCAATACCTTTAGGAATGGTAAATACTGATCTTTTCACAAGGGAAATGAAGTTGATATTACATAGAACATTGTGGATATTTCATAGCACACTGTGGATATGTCACAAAACATTGTGGATATGTTACAGAGCACTGTGGATAATGTTTCATAGAACTATAATGGATATTCCATAGCACATTGCAGAATATCCAATATATTGTCAGACATAATTTAAATATGCGTGATCCAAAAGCTGACTGTTGAAACTTTATGACGTCACAAGCTTAGCCGACCGCCAATGAAATGTTGTTGCAAAAATGTGTTAACTGTGGTGTCATGCTATGCACTTTTCAGTTTGTTGTGACATGGCAAGAAACAACACTGTGCGGGCATAAATCACAAGATGCTATGTAGCCGTGATGCAGTATTCAATTAGGGCAACAATACAAACACATTGCTGGAAATACCTTTGTTTCATTGCAGTACTTGTTCCCCCATATGTTCATAATAAACATCCCTGTTAACAGTTCATGAAGTAGAGTCGAATTCACATAAACATAATATATCGAAGATAATAAACAGAATAAACTTCTATCTAAGCCTATATCTAAGCCTAATCATATTCTTGTTCCGAAAGTGCCATATTCACAGTCCTTAAAACTAACATTCCATCAACTCAAAACATGTAAATTAATTTTGTGTTAATTTCTTGCTGTACCCAAATGAAGTTGCCTTCATAAATATTTGTAAATAGTATAAAATATGTATGACAGCTAATACTTCAGAATACACAATTGTATGACAGGAAATACAGAATACACAACTGCTTGGAATGTTCAGATGCATGCCATGCTGAAGAGCAAGCAATGAAAGGTGTTGGTGTTTGAAGACTCAACAACCCGCTGAAACTGTGTGATAAAAGTTTGCACAATGTACGCAGGTGCTTGAAATATATGTATGCTCCTTTAGAGCTGAAACCAATAGTTCTCAAAATTTATCTTTATGTCAATGGAGAGAGGAACAGGCCATATATCTCTATATATCATACGTGGTTTATTCACATGGGATATACTTATCAGTGTACAACAGCCAGACCTGTAAAGAGATCACTTTATAATCTAAAGAAATGTAGATTAGATTTATTCAAAGACATGCATGTTATTGAATTCGTAAATGTTATCAGAAACAAAAGTCAGCATCTAAGATCTAGCAAAGTTATTGTAGAAACATCTTAAAATCTGTATCGGTTACCATTTTCCTGTCAAAACTGCTATCTGAAAACAATACCAAAAGCACAGCTTAGCAGGATAACATTAGCACAAAAAGTCTGTTAAAAGGAGTAAATCTTGGAGGAGTTCCAGGTAGTTTTAAAAGGGAGAGGGTTAAGGCTAGCCGTATCTAGTGCACTCACTGCTAGTCTGTATGTAGATAGATACATTTGTATCTTCCTCACCGGTGCATCTTAATTCATTCAGCTGTGTATACACCCATGGGCTTAAATCCACAAATTGCAGGGTATCGCACAATAACACAAATAGCAGTACAGTCAACATTAAACATGGTTTTATCGAGCACTGGCCAGCTTTTAACAGACCGACAGACAGAACATTTAGGTATGTAATCTGCATCGTCCTAACTACCGAGACTCTCTGAGCGATTTATTCCACAATCATACCCCAGACTGACATGATAAAAGGCCATGCGATTTCAAGTTAAATGTTATTCAATGGGGTAGAGAGTAGAGGTGTGTTTAGCATGGCAGGACCTTGGTATCTGTGGAAAAGTGCAGCCGGGGACAGAGTTAACTAACGGCCCTTTAACAGATTTGAAAGTGTACTTGACTTATCTTGAGTAAATATATACAAGCATGTTGAACTGCCCTGATCTCTCACTCCCAATGTACAGGTGAGTGAGGATTCTACAGGCTGGTGTTAACAGGAATCTCAATGTGTGTGGCTTTACAGTCACCGAGGCTGTAGACAGGAATCTCAATATTCATTGGTTTATATCACTGAGCAAGCATAGACAGCAATCTCAATATTCATTGGTTTACATCACTGAGCAAGCATAGACAGAAATCTCAATATTCATGGGATTACATCACTGAGCAAGGATAGACAGAAATCTCAATATTCATGGGATTACATCACTGAGCAAGGATAGAGAGAAATCTCAATATTCATGGGATTACATCACTGAGCAAGGATAGACAGAAATTTCAATATTCATCGGTTTAAATCACTGAGCAAGCATAGACAGGGATCTCAATATTCATGGGATTACATCACTGAGGGAGTTTCAACTGAAATTTTAATATTCATGGGTTGACATCACTGAGCAAGTGCAGACAAAAATCTTAATATATTCATCACTGTTCATTTGACATTGATTGGTAGACTACACAGATGTACCGTGTTATACTGAGGGGAGGTAGTTCATGATCACTAGCTCCTCAACTAGCATATACCTCCAACACTTCATTGAGTCTATTGCACAGATGTACCCTGTTATACTGAGGGAGATAGTTCATGACCATCAACTATAAACAAATACACATTCCTTAAAAGAACACCCAGTTAGATTCTGAGCATACTATGCAAGCATCCCATGTGTTGATTTGGAAATAGTGGATATAGATGGATGAGTAGAGGTAGGGGCTAAGGATTCTGGGGTAGGGTCACAGAATGTGTGTCAGACCATTCAGGAAAAAAATATATATTAAAATTGAAGATCCTCTGGACATTTATATTAAAACTGTACAAATCCATTGAGTAAATAGTCAAGAGTTAATTCTCCCTCAGTAGTCTTCAAAAGGCTCCCTCAGTAGTCGTCAAAAGGCAAGCAGATTACACACAGGCAATCTTGAGGATCGTTCATAATTCCCCTGTATTGCAGCCTTTGAAACAGCCATTCCAGTTCCTGAAGTGCTTCATCAAGAGGTGGGCTTAATCAACTAAGCAATGAAACATAAGTAGTGTGAATCTCACTGCGGATCCGAAATTGTCAATTATTATAATAATTCCCCAATTGATAATCGAGCAAATGTCCAAACTTGAAAGGCATTGGGAAATTATTTTCTTGTCCTTCCCATTCAATGTCCATTGGAACGAGATGAAATATAGAAGTTCAACTGAGTGTAATGACTTTACTGGTCTGTCCCACGCTTTGATTAAGGTTATGTACAGGTCAGAGGCACTTGTCTTGGAGGTGTGTACACCTCGCTTGAAAGATATGCAGTTCCTGGCAGCAGTTCCTGTGCTTGAAGGGTATCCGTGAGATCCGACGATGGTCATTTGCACTTGCTGTGATGCGTATTTGCACTACACATTTGATACTGGCGATTCATATCAATTAATTGCATTATTTTTAATGCAGGTGTCTATTTTGTGCTTAAATTGCACAGAACCGATTCAAAATGTATTTGCCAACATCTCCATATGGTGTTGTCATACGATCATGTTTTCATATATGTCTTTTAATTTTTTAGAACTGTTTTCAAAATTATTGTTTACATGACGAGTTGTCACTATGTGAATATGAAAACAGACTGCATGTAAGTAAGCCCACTAAGAAAATCAAGATTTTCCAGCAAATTTACTTTTTGGGGGGCTATTGAATTTATTGTTGCATACCGAACTCAATATATTACAAACATGGCTGGAGACAGCTTAAGCAAAGATAGTCTTACTTTACAATTTTGCAACTTTTGCTTGAATTTCAAATATTATTAAAGGATTCTGATACTTGGCATTTAATATATCAAACATTTTATTGCAGAAATAGTTTCACATCTCAAAGTGAAATGTGATAGTCAATGTCATCTCAGATCATGACTTGCGATACTTCACAAATTCTCCTGTTTAATTTGTTTTGCCATTACAATTGTAATGTAATCTCTATACCTACCAGTATGTACTGTCACATTTAAAGTACCTATCACCATAAATATCATGAAATAGGCCGTAAATATCATTTCAGGCAGTACATGTACATCTGGGAAGTAAAGTTTCATTTGATATCAGAAACAAATCCTAATTAATTCAAATAAATTAAGTTTCAGACCTGAAATTAAATATGATCTTGTGTTAGGATGTATTGAGCATTGCCACATACATAATTATGATCAATACGTCTGTACCCGAGTTACTGATAATACTTGTCTAATATGTATGGAGTATTGATTATTGCCCGTTAGTAGGTCTCCATTGACACACAATGACATCATGACATAGGATCCCCCACTGTTATTGAAATACATGGCCATCAAGCGAGAAATAAATTAAGACATCTCATGGGACATCAAATACCTTAATCATGTTAATGAACAAACCCCAACAAGATAAGAAATAAAACGTAAAGATTTATCAAGAAATATTTTAATAAATAATGTTAGGTGGAAGATATTGTTGGTAGAATTGAATAATACCGATTATGTTCTGCATCTACTGTATATTAATTAATTACATTGTTTGCATTGTAGTGTTGGTAAAGTTGCTAGTACATTAACTTTACCCAAAGTTAAATTTGCAATTACTATGATAAATATTTACATGACAAAAAATTTAATTGATATTATAAACTGAATATTCTCAAATCATGAAAACAAAACTCATGCCAATTCTAAAAATATAAAGAAATTTAAAAAATAAGAATTTTAATAAATTGAATGCCTCTATCTTTATATCTATGCAAATATGTCCTGTCGCCTATCAAAAAGGTCAATGGAAGTGTACTCTGAATATGATAGTCTGGAAGAACATTTAATTAAGGACACTGGGAGTGACTTAGCAGATTAACCACCTGGTGAACAGACAGCCTGGAATAGGTTCACAACCTGGACCCAACATCTGGAATGGCTATCAAAAGGTACATGGACATGGTACATGTATTGTTTGGTAGGCTTGGAGGTCATGCCAGTACTCTTGGAGCACTCCCAAACCAAGGGAAAATGGGGTGGGAGAGAGAGAGACAGAGGGGGGAAAGAGAGAAAGGAAAGAGAGGAGAGAGAGAAAAGAGATGGAGAGAAATGAGAGAAAGAGAAAGGAAAGAAAGATAGAAAGAAGGAAAGAAAATGGAAGTTGAGGATACAGGAAATATCAGGCCACCCAACAGTAGCCACCAATAGAATCATTGCATGGTATCTTCTTGAAGACAGGGTTTAATGAAGTGATGATGACTTCTAAGCTGATAAGAGCCATATCAGGCATGTAGATCCCTATCTCCGCAAATCGTTCCTGCCAGAGCGAACATGTCAAGCACTTCTTGTAGCATGTCTGTGCAGAAGGCTTTATCTGGCTTCAGGAACTTGATCCACATATTTGCCAATGGTTTTGAAACTCAATTCCAAAGGCTTAAAACATCCTCATTTGTCAAATCTGTCAAAATACAGAAATGTTGAAACTTCTAACTGTTACATTGTTTACATGAGATTGGCATTAGACATTTATTATTATGAAGTGAAGTAAATAGGCAATAAATAACTCAGGGGGAAATTTTAATAAGTTTGGCAAGAGAATATGCTTCTTTTACTTTTAATGGTAAAATTGTTGCAAATACAACACATGACAAACATGAAACATGTGTTTTACATGCCGTAACGATATAACAATTACATGATTTATGAGAGGAATAAATTATCATATAAATATACATCACACAAATGTGTCACAGCTATCACATGTAATACTATATTACATTGATATAATGGAGATAATTATCAGTAAGATAATCATACAGTAATTATACTGGATTTCACATGGCTTAACAATTTAGGCTTAAATCGATGCTAATGCACTGGATTTTCCAGTCATGCTGTGATGCAACAATTAACATGTATTAACTAGGGTTTCCCTTTCAAGCTTATCTCTTGATCTCCACCAAGCACCAATGCTCATCGACCTCAGTGTACCATGAATATATTAATATAACAGCGCTCTCCTGTACAATATACAGTAACTCGGAGGTAACTGTATCTCCAACCCTAGCGATAGACTACACTGTTGTTACTGTTGGAGTTAAAGTTAGATTTTTTTGATTTTTTTTTAATTGGCGTTTAGAGCTGCTTTCAAGATTCTTTCACTTACATCACGACTTGTCAGTTTTGGGCAGGAGGAAACCCGCAACATCCGTAGTGCTGAATGTTGCAGTAAACCTGTGAGCACAGGCTGGTAACTGCATTGCCACTCTACAGACAGCGCATCCTATCAATATCACGTCAGAAAGGCAACTTTCACGAACATTGATGCCGGGCCCCCAGAATGGGATTTGAACCTGGAACCTTTGGCTCCGAAGTTCAACGTTCTACCACTGCACTACCACCCGCCCCTCTATCTTTTTAGAATCTTCTTGTGTAATGGAATGCTACCCAGATGATATAATATCACATACAAATTAGAAATAATACTATTAAAAAACTGTTTACAATGGATGTTGTTTATTACACTCAGGCATATTCCATAGAACAGAACAGAACCTTTATTTACTTAGGCCATGCAATTATAATAATATTACAAAAATTAACATGAATTGAACATGAAGTTGTGTATCAGATGCAGGTATATTCCATATACTGTAGAACAGATCAGGAAGAGAATCTATATCCACTTAGCCCGAGAGCCTTGGCTTACGAGGTACAAATGTAATTATATTACAAAAAAAAGGAGCATGGCAATTGCTAACTACCATCTTGGTTAAAGTCAATATGCCATGCCAGACAGGTAGTGTTCCTAGCATGGATACCAATGGCCTTTGTAGCTGCATTGTGTTTATCTGGGAGGTACAGCATTTCTTCATTAACCCCTTGACAAAGATTACTTTCAGGGCCGTTATATAACATGCCAGACCTCAAATCCTTGTCCCTCTAAATAATTAACAAGACAATCGTTCACCGAAGGCACAGTGGCTGGAAATATAGTATCAATATCTTCCCAGGTTCGTAGCCTCCTAGAGACCTCTCTAGTATTCTGAACTTAAAATTTCAGAATGGCAGAAAATATAATTGATCCATCTACATGTTTGAGAATCCCTGCCAAGATCAATCAGACGGTATTAAAGGTTACACTTAAATTCCGCTCTAAAAATCAATTTGGAAAATCAAAATAACACTTTGACTCCTATGCAATCGGAACCTGTGCCCCGAAGCCTTTCCTTATTGACAGCATCCAGTTTGTCCCAACTGTTCAAGGGTCCAACATAAACAGTCACATAAATTGCAGCCTGTTATCTGGAGATAGCTAATGTTGGTTCTACTGGTCTGGAATCAACCAGGAAACTTCAATAAATTTGATAAAAGGTATAATTACTGTCGGTAAAGGTGTCAGCATGTGTTAATCAATCCTGCCGAGTCGGCAGAAAATGGAATCCATTCTGCGAAGACTTTTAAGGAATAGCCCACCATTCTGGTATCCCTGTGCACACTTACTCACCTACAAGTACCAAGATTCTACAAACAGCAGTCAATGATTTAATATTCTTTATTTGGGGTTTAGAGACACTTTCAAGATTATTTCAATACTATCACAGCTCTTCAGCTTACAGCAGGGTGAAGCCTTCAACACCTGTATCACACATTATTACAGTAAACCTGCAAGCATCAGTTTGTACTGACAAACCCAAGTAAACCTGCAAGCATCAGTTTGTACTGACAAACCCAAGTATGACAACTTCTGTGCGACATTACAGATATTGCAGTCAGGATAGGATTTTACTATGCTTTTAGTTTGGTTTAAAAGCCGATTTCAAGATTATTTCAATAATATCAGCAGGAGGAAACCTCCAACACCCATAGAATGGTGTTGCAGTAAACCTGAGAAGACCAGCTGGCAATGACAAACCAAGGATGATAACTACACTATGACAGGACAGAGAGGGCATCCTATCATGATCGTGTCAGAATAGCGTGCATAAGTGGACCAAATTCTATTTTTAGATGTATCCGGTTTAAAGATTCTGGTGATAACCTACATGGTGACATGTACATGGCTATTGTTTTATTTACATACCTTAAGTTGTATCCCGATCTATCACGTGTGGACCATGCTGAACATGATTCATCTCTGAATCGAACAGAAATTTAAGCACACGATTCATATTGAAGGTGTATTAAGATTCTATATGGAGTTTAGTCAACCCAATGCCTAGTACTCGTGTTTGGCTATCAGCAGAACTTGGTAAATTCTAGGTAATTCTTGGAAATTCTAAAAATAGACCTGACCTACTTATGTACCCATTTATGACATGAGGACATAGATCCAATGTCAAGCAAAAAAATATATACAAGGCCTCTTTCCTTCTTACACATGTGCTACATTTAGTTAAGTCAGTGAGTTAGTAGTTTTCTACATAATTCCAATAATACTGTGGTTTTATAGTAGGAGAATCCAGATGAGATAGAAGATGAAAACTGAACCCAATATTAATAAATCAACTGCATCTCAATCTGTAGTTTCCCCACCACCGAAATAGTACTGGGCTTCCAGACAGGCTTAAACTCAAACCTTCAAGTCTAAGGTCCGACGGTCTACCAATGAGTTATCCTTCCTTTCTCCTTCATTTACTCGTGATGATTTCAATAGTAAATGTCAAACCAGAGTGAATTTTCATTACAACCTGTCATGAATTCGGTGTGAACAGCTGCTATTCTTTGTCAGATCTCGCCAACTATCCATTCTATCACATTTTTATTATTATTATGGAAACCTGAATGAATTTGACAAACTAAACATTTAGGTACATATATAATTTCTACAATGATTGAGTGATTATAGAGTTTAACATCGCTCCGAAAATCTTTCACCCATTTGCGACAATATAATTTCTACAAGCTGTTTTAAATAATCAATGATATTTACAATTATTACAAGTTATTTAAAGTTTACATTGACATACAAATTGTAAAAATACAAATTCTGAGTGAAACAAGGACCTGAAAAGCAATACAACAGCTAAAGTTACATGTTTCTTATCTATTTGCCAGTACTGTTATACCATGACACTAACTGTGGAAGTGGTTCTACTTGAATGCCTGGAACCAAGACAAAGCTATCAAAGAAGCAATTCACAGTTCCTGGAAATCGAGACAATCATAAACGGAAATGGTACTCACAGTTCTCTCTAGTGCCATGTATAAAGTATTGGGTGAATCATATGGTGTACAACTAGCCCCGTTTCCTTCGTCCGCAACCGCTGTTGTTTCTTCTGAAAACCATCCAGAATTGTGTCAACAGTTTAAAATATCAGTGGTTAAATTTAAACATCTCTGTTGGGCCGAAGAGTTTGCTAAACAAATCAAGCAGCTAAACCCAACATTTCTCCTCCCTCTCCCCGCACAGAGGAGGAAATAGGAATCCATTCTACGAGGATGGTACCGTTGGAAGATTCTGCCAGAGAAGGATCAATTATCAGAGCCCGGGATCAAGCCAACATCCACATAGAGGTACTACACTCAAGTGGAGAATCACCTCTTTTTACCAGCCGAAGTGTGCACCGCGGGTACTTATTCATGCACGCTATTACGGCATAAACATATGAACATATTTGCCATCATTATGGCAAAAACATTAGCACAATAAATACTTTGTGTTGTATGCAACTGGCGCCAGGGCAATGCCTGTTACATAACAGGCACCAGATTGTGAATAGCTAGATACTGGTTTCAGTTCAGGCTGTTCTAAGGCACAGGTAGAGTTTCCAAAGTACCCTGTTTTGGTCATATTTGAAGATTTTATGTAGCTATAACAAATAACCAACATGTAGACATCAAAGATATTTACAGTTAGATATGCGAATACTGGCTAATTATGTGGGCATTTTTGTTGAAATTTTCTAAATATTCTAAGCAATCTGGTCCATTTCCAAAATAATCCATCACTGTACATTAAACTATGTATTTTGGTTTGTTTTGTTTTTGTTGTTTTCAATTGGGGTTTAGAGACACTTTCAACATTCTTTCACTTATATCAGTGTGGCAATGCAGTTATCATCCTTGGTCTTGTTAGTACCAGCTGGTGCTCGCAGGTTTACTGCAACATTCAGCGCTAAGGATGTTGCGGGTTTCCTCCTGCCCTAAACTGACAAGCCGTGATATAAGTGAACAAATCTTGAAAGTGGCTCTAAAACTCAATATTTTTAATAATAATTAAAAATACAATATTCACAAGCATTCAAATCTAAATTTACGTGTAGTGGTGCTTATAACAATTATTGACAATTTTATTGATAAAATATATTTATTTTCTGTCAATAGAATCTCCAATTATTTCTATTTTTATATTGTACCCAATCGACTGGCCAAAAGATTAAATTATATTTATTAATATTTTCAACCGCCCGAGCCAAAATGATCACCAAAAAATCTGTAAACCAAGGAATCAAATGACTATGGCCTTATGGTTATACTGATAAATCGCAATACAGTAACTATGCATTGCATTAATTCTTGAACTTATTAATAAACATTACTTATTAAAAACTGAAATCTATTAAACTCTTAACCAATGTTTAGGATAGTTTCCAACACATTTTTCCTTTCAGAATTCTATACTAAAGTGTTCATTAGTTCACAACAGGGAAACTAATAAAGAAATTATGAGGGAAAAATTAAGGTTATATAGGCAGGAAATTAGGAAAAGACAACAAGAATAGCACTGCAATCTAATATACAATGTAAGTAATATCGTAGACACAAATTAACAGACATTATTCCTTGGAATTGTTTCCATACCTAGGCTGTAGAGTGGAAATTAATGAAACAGTTGTTCTGTTTGTAATATGAATCGAGCTAGCACAATGTGAAACTTCAATTGAAATCAATCACACTGTCACAGGGGGAAAAAATAAAGATCTTCAGAAGATGTCTGTATTTGCTTTTGTGTAAAGTTCAATACAATTAAAGCAGAATGTATGAAGTTATAATACCACATTTTTTCTTTGTTGTAGAAACAATCTTAAAGGTGGTTGAAATGATATCTATAAAGTTAAATTATATTTGATCTTAATTTTCTGTTCTTTTTTTCTTTGATGGAGATAAAATAATACAAATACAGTTTTAAACATTTCAGCTGTTGACACTTAAACAGGAAAATGTTGGTCCTGGGATTCAAACCCATGGTGTCTGGATTGGAGTCCAACACTCTACTGACTTAGCCAAAGGAACAACCCTGGAACCTTTTCATGAAGCTCTTGTATCTACAAAGAGACCACAGCACTCTCATAATCATCAGCGAGATAGATCACCACAAGAGTGCAATTGTATCTTTGTGGACATGAGAGATTCATGAAATGGTGCCCAGAACTTCCTACAGGGGACTTCTTCATTAGAACAACGCCAAGACAAGGAAGTCAAAGATGGAGGGTTGTCCTGTACCTCATTGGCTCTCATTGTCCAGACCTCATTGTCCAGACCTCATTCCCTGTGTTGCCTTGCCTTCACATTGTCTGTAGACATTGTCCAGACCTCATTCCCTGTGTTGCCTTGCCTTCACATTGTCTGTAGACATTGTCTGATTTGGGTGTCCGTTACCACCAGGGTTTTCATTAGTGACACCTTAACATGGCATCACAAATAGGACACCGAATCTTGTTAAAGGGATGGTCTCAGGTCAGTGCAAACAAAACAAAATGGTCTTGCCCAACAAGTGAACACATTCAATCAAGCAGTGGTCAAGAACTCAGGGTCGACAAGTTGAAGTCAAGAAACTTTCCTAATTAACTTAGCAACTTACAAGACTTCAAGAGCACCTGTCGATGGATATACCTTTTAGCCAATAATAATTTAAAATCCTGTGAATATATCTATCTGTTTACCATGTATATCATATTAAAATATTGCATCCTTTAACCTTCTTCCTGCTAAAAGCAACTTGAGATGCCCAATGGCAGTTATCGTAAAACACAAGAAAATAGTCTGGTTTGATTACAATCAATTTGCAAAGGCTCCTCCCCGAGACTCTTCAAATTGATTCATTTCAGTTTGCATCTATAAAGCCTCCTTCCCACCTCACACTATATTGAAATATCCAAACAATTCAATCATGGTAAAATATTCAGCCAGATAAATGGCCAAGTAACCACTTTACCTCAATCAGAGAATGACTAAACAATAATACATCCTGTAGAGTATCCTTGATGGATTTTCTCGGCAAGCCTGTTTTTTTTCTCTGAAATGTTTAGATCTAGTTAATCATGACAAAGCATTAAACACAGACACATTTATGGTAGGTTTTACAAAGCGAAACCCACTTGCGTTTGTCTTTAAACGGCTACATTGGTACAACCATTTCAATTAACAGTCTGTCCTGTCTTTCATCGGATGCTTGGTTTGCAGTGATCAAAGAGAAAGAGAGGTGTCTGAAGCTATGGAGATTGTGTACTTCCCCAATCTCCTTAGACATGATAGAAATTACAGACTAGGATGCCATGTAACCATGCACTTAATATAAAACACTTCATTTCCCTACAGGACTGCTGGTTGGTTCGGAAAACTGATTTTTTTTCCGTGTCGTTAGCAAAAACTGCCGGATAGAAGGGTTGATGGGGAAAAAAGGGATCTGTGGAAATACTGTGAAGCTGTTACGGGTTATCAGTGTTTAATTTAGCTGTAGTTAGTCATTAGGGAATACGTTACTTCAGTTAGGGAAAAAGAAAGACACGCGTTGTTTTCAGTAGCTGTGTTTCGGAATAGTTTTATAATAAAAGAAATTAATCAATTTATCGCTACTTCAGTTTGGGTTTTTTAAAAGACTTATAAAGAAGTATGAATTGCATTTAATTAAATTACCACAGCTTAAAGATATAATCATTAATTAAACAGATGAATGCTCAGATCTGTGATGTGGAAAACTAATGATTTATGAATTTATCAAGATGTTTTTTTTCTTTTCGTTCTTGGATATCATTAAGCTTGAAAATATCCGAAATTTTCATCCAATGACTGTTTGACTTATGAGGAATGATGACATATTTTTAATGCAGAATTTCTCTTAACATTGGATCAATTTGTATTCGCAAACGTCGATTTGATGAGGGCTTTTTGGCGAACAACTTGAATAATTTATTCAGGGGCATGACAAGAAATTCGTTGTCATTTTTAATCAAAGTTTGTCAGTTAGGAAATCTTTTTTCAGTCGATATTCAACTAAAGGCAGGAAATGGAACATCTGTGTTACCTGACAATGTGTCATCTAGCGAAATCCTAGAAATGTTCATGAGAAACGTTTGGCAGTGCGATTACTCAATATTATACATTGTAGCATGTAGTATAATAATCAGCTCAAATATTTCATGCTTGACTAGACCAACCCATATGATCAAAGTAATAAGGGATTCATGTGGTAAAACTTCAGCGATCCCGGTAATACTAGAATCTAATCAATATTAATGACAGCCAAATTAGAAATATTAATTGGGGATATGCCTCAATCGTGGTTTTTAATAGAAATATATTCAGGTATATTTGAATAACTACTTGTATGCAAAAAAATATATTCTAATGATTTACATATAGAGATTGTATATAAGCATTGTACATATAATCTTCATTAATAGCTTCAATAAGTTCATTTAAAAGGCATAACCAGCACTCATTGCCTGTTGGAGCCATAGTCAAATTGGCTTTCTCCAATTCAGAACACTCTCGACTACAAAAGTGGTAAAATATAGCCCATGGTTTAGCAGTGTGTATCCTACGAGTGTCATCAACAGAATTGTCTATTTACAATTTCCTCAAATTAATTGAAACCAATCCAATTGCCGATCTAAGTAATAAAATTGGACCAAATGCATGTGTAGCGGGTTTGTGAATTTGGACTGGGGTAGTTTCTGCTGTGAGAATGACCACACTCTTAGTTTATGCCATGATACATGGATGTTAATGGCTTCAAATGCCATCACCAAAGGCATCAGCTGTTACATTCCTCACAGTGAAAAGAACATCAAGCAAAAGGTCAATACAACTAACTTGGCATATAGAGACACTTACAAAGCATATACATCCTAAATCATAATAGCATCTGCAGATTGGTTCATAAGATTATAGTAATGACAAATTAAGGTCATATGCATTTAGCAAATATATATACCGTACTTCATAAATCCCAAAAGAATCTGTGGATTGGTTCATAGGATATCATATATAGTAATAAAATTGAAATAAAGGTCAACACCACCTAAACATGTCTTCACCCTTCATTTGAATAATATGTGTGTATTTTAACCGTTTTATGGCATAATGCAATAAAAGTGGCATGCTGTATACATACAGACATTTGAACAGAGTTGAATACGAATTAAGGTTCCTGCACTTCAGGCTGGGGACAAGAATTAACACACAATAATGCAATCCAGATGAAGATCTAATCACATAAATATTTGTAAATACTTGACTTCCTGCCAACAACCGAACAAAGTTCCTGCAAAACGGTGCTAAATTAGGATAATTCTGTGACATTAAATTTGAAAGAGTGCATCAGTACTGAGTGAGAGAGTGATTATGGAGTTTAACATCGCTGTGGGAAATCAGTACCGAAGAATTCTATTCAAAAAATTATTGACATAAACAAGACCCTTACCTTCAGAACAGAACAGAATCTTTATTCACTCAGGCTGAGAACCTCAGCATACGAGGTACAGGGAAACCCCGACATAACGCCCTTCATTACATTGCTCATTCGGTTAAACCGCTCGGTCAACCATGGACCCCATTTTTTACTCTAAAAAATTGGGCTGGCTGACGTGCGTGGTAAAAAAAACAAGGGTCTCGCTGATATTTTTTTAATTCTGGAATTCGCTGCATACGTGAGATTTATTTTTCATAGCACAAACAATCAATGTGAAAACACCATGCAATAATGATGTATTGAAGTGTACTATAGGTATTACATCCGTGTCAATCTAAAGAATATCACTCGGATACAGCGAATAGCATCTATCAGTATCAGCCGAAGTACTAGTTCCCTGCCAATGTTACACAAAACATCATGAGTAGCATAGGCATGGGACTAGTTTGTATACCCTTCTTACCTCAAAGTCTCTAATTACACCAAAGAGTTCCAAAATGCTTCTGCAGCTTATGCTGGGTAGTGATACTGCTTTATGATCCCTCAATGTAATGCTATATGCAATAAAGCTGGGGGTACTTCATGGACCCCTAAAGTAGCGGTATACCGAGGGCTGACTGTACTTATAAATGTATTTATATATAATAAATTTACAATATCTAAAATAACAACAACCCTTGCAAGACTTCCTTATTATAGCGTAGACCTGGGCTGACAATTTATCACCCTGACTGTCAAGACTTCCTTATATATAATATAAACTGTCTAATTATAAAAGTAAATATCTAGGCTGGTAGAAAAATGGAAAAGATAGGATTTAGTAAAGATCTTGTTGAAAGTATTAACAAACCTTGTAAATCAGCATCATTTATTACCAATACTATCATCTCGTAAGGGTGAAAGATTCCCGCTGTGCCGTAGAACAGTAACTCACTCAACTATTAAAACCAATACTATCTTTTAATTTCCTTCACACTGGAGGCAGCTGTAGATGCCCTGTTGTACAAGATTGTCTATTCAGCAGATTGTGGACACTGACATAGTATGATAATCTGTGGAACATAATTTGACATTGCCACGGAAGACCAAACAGGGGTAGCTTTTGTTTGTGCACAACACAAAACCTTGTCTGACCCACATACTCAGTAAATTGTAAAGCAGGAAAGCTGTCATCAGCCAATCTAGTTTTTAGGTCAACCTGGCCTATTTTATCCCAGGAATTGATTTAATAAGATGATGGTGAACTGAATGAGAACAAAGACAGATTTCCTCCGATAATTGCCCATATGTAGGTCGTATGGATATAATGTTATTCCCACAATCAAAAGACTCATTAGACATTTATTATTTATATCATGAATTATTTTGAATATTTATTCCCAATTTGATTTGTGTTAGCCAAGGCTTACTGTGGATGTAAATTCATTTAATAAATAGTTCTTATTTATATTTAATGTATTTTTAATTTTGATAACATTCTACTGATTTATCTCTTCTGGTTTTTTGTGTGCTTTTTGTGAGCTGTTTTCCATGCTCTGTAAGCATACACACACCTGTACCTGAGAAAGTTATGAGGCTGTTACCCTAATTACCCTAATAATTCGAACCCTCTAATAGTTCAAACACATAAATTAACCCTAAAAATACGAACATGACCAATTATTCTTTTTAATTGTAATTTTCTAATTATTCGAACACAATCACTTTTTTTCAAAACATTAAAAAAAAAAAGTTATTTTTTTAAAATTCCATTTATTTACCATTTCAATTATAACCATATTTTGTACTTACATTTGCTTGTCCCTAATTATGTGAACACAGATCATTTAAAATGTTTGTATTTTTTTTCTAATAATTCGAACAGCTACAAATTCAATTATTTTCTCCTGTTTGAATTATTAGGATAATTACAGTATATGTAAGCTTTCTTGTACCAGCCTATGCTGCGCTATGCTTTACAGGTTTTGCAGGATTCCTCTGACAAGCTACAATCTGACCGAAGTATTCTTGGGAATAAAACAAAATATTAAAAAATAAATTAAAAAAAACATAAAATAAATAATAGATTTCCACCAATTACCTAAGCAAATATGGACAGCTGCAAGTAATGTGGTTATTTATTTGACACTGATAGACACAATAGAACATCCAGTGGGTTCAACGTTACATAACTTGTTTAATTGAGCAACATTGCAATATCACGCATTGGAGTTTGAAACATGTGTGGTGAACTGATCTATCAGTCACTAGGCCTTAACAGAGGTGAAAAATTCAACTGATCTATCAGTCACTGGGGGTTAAGGGGGTGGGGAGGTGGGGGGTTCAGCTGATCTATCAGTCATCGGTTAAAGCCACTTTCAAGATTTTTTTATCACTCACATCATGGCTTGTACTAGTCTGGATTTCCACCAATTTTTATAGTGCTAGCTCACTTCGAATATCATGCTGCAGATAGAACATGGATACCCACTCAGACACGTATACTGATTCTGAGCCGACCAGTCTCTGCTTTACCCCTTTAATGCTGAGCGCCAAGCAGGGGAACAACAAGTACAATCTTTTAACGTCGTTTGGTATGATGTGACTGGGTATCAAACCTGTGACCTTCTGCACTCCGTCTGATGCTCTAACCATTATGCCACGGGGCCGGCAAAAAGGAAGAGGTATTCCTATTCATATGTCTGATATTGGCCTTCTAGAATGGAATCTTTACCTGTAATCCACCAAATCGACCAAGATCTAAAATAATGTGAATACATGGAACATGGCCTTGAACTCTCACTCACACAGTAACCACTTGGTCTAAATGTTTTGAATTAATCTCCGTATTTTCAACAATAGCATTGTAATATGGACTATGTGCATCCAAGCAAATTGTCAGGAAGTAATATTAGCAGTCTGTCTTGACATTTACATGAAACATGCAGTCATGAATGTGATATTATGCAAACCTGTAAAAAAAATTTTGTTGAAAAAGTTTAGTAAGGGATTTACGTTCCTCTATGGGTTGGTTATCTGACGGGAAATATACAAATCTATGGCGTCGTTCCTCGAGAGATTTCACGGAGGTGACACGTGTTCTCGAAATACAGCAACCTACATCAGTCAACTTGTATGGATTAATTTTCTGAGTGTCGCAGTTTGACGGAGCTATTTGGCCATCGCGTTCTGTTTGCTGGATCTATTTTAACATTGTACGCTTGTCGTATGTAACAAAATAAATCTTTGCGCACAAATTACACGGTATGAGAAATGGCCCCCCCTCGTTGTTTCCTTGTATGTTGACATTGAGATGACTGGTATGTTTTTAGTGTATGTTGTTTGGCGGTGAAAAGAGAATAGGTTTTCCATGTCCAGGAGAAGACAGTTCTTGATGATTTGTGTCTGTTCTAACCTAAGTATTCCCTTGTGCTCTGAAGTTTTTTCTTCTTTCTAAAGTACTACACCCTACAGTAGCTTGCTATAAATCAGAGTTTAAAAAGTCAATTTGTAAAGCAGCCGACACCGACAATGAAAGTATGAAAACGACAATTTGTGAATTAAAAGGAAATATAGAAAATGTTGGAAGCAGTGTTCAGACATTATTTGGAATTTCAGACAATATTTAGTATGTCAATATATATACAAGTGTTATTTGAGAACTTCCATAATGCTCTTATTGCATCCATATAAGGTCGTTGCATATGGGTGAAATATTCCTGCTGTGACGTAAAGCACTATTTCATTCATTCATCCATATAAAATGGCATTGTCACATTGAATATATTGAAAGTTATGAGACAAAGACACCGCAAGAATCCTTCAAAATTAACCCCATTTATGCAGCAGTTCCTAACAGGAAGGGGGTGAATCTCGCCATCAACTAGGATCATTGCCCTGCCCACTGTCAGATGGTCGACACTTGAGGATATTAATGTTTTCCGAGTGTGAAACGCTGTCGATCTGGATTCCAGTGACATCAGCAGAAGAGATGATGGCACAGTGGTGCCACCTGGGAGACTTTAAGACTTGAAGAAGGCTTCAAGACTTCTAATCTGATAATGCTCATCCTACAGGTCGGCCTGCCCACAGCGCAGTAATTCACTTTACTGTCAACACGGCTTGTCACGTTGCCCATGTCGTCGATCCAAAACCAAATATACCGTAATTACCCTAATAATTCGAACACTCTAATAGTTCAAACACCTAAATAAATTGTCCAAAATATTTTTTTCAAACCCTAAAATTACGAACATGGTCATTTTTTTTCAAATTGTAATTTTCTAATTATGCGAACACATTAATTAAAAACAAATATTAAAAATGAAATCATTTTAAAACTCCTTCATTTCATTTACAACCATATTTTGTACTTTAATTTGGTTGTCCCTAATTTATACGAACACCGTTGTTCGAATTATTAGGGTAATTACGGTAGACTTATTTTCCTCAAATTGTCGTAGACCCTGGCTTTGCCAAACAGCTCCTGTTTTTTTTTATATTCCATACATTGACTGCAAACATGTCTAGAAATACACGCACATTGAAACAGCAATTTTTATAATCCTGAGCATAATTTTTACTTGAAACACCTATTCTGATTCATTTATTGAAACTGCTTTTCATATTTCCTTAACCATTGCAGAGTGTGTACAAGGAAATTGATGTAGATACATATATACTATTTTTCTTTCCAATCGGTCGTTATATAATTACATACATGTATTTAATTAAGTACGCTTATCAGCGTTGCCCTGTTGCAGATCTGTAATAATGTAAACAGGCTGGAAACTCCGCAGTGTAATTACCATCATGATGTTGTCTGCACCACATGCTCCATATGGACGCCATATTGTTTTAGCACGTGCTGATAAAGACCTTACAGGGCTGATTTGTAAATTGTAGTTCCTACATTATGTTCAGTCGAGACCCATTTAGTCCCAGAGCTGGTAGAGGTTCATTTAACCCGGAGAGTGCAAAAGACTGTGAAGTTGTTTCGATAGTAGAATTTTATGCTGAATTCAAAAATCAATTTCTTACAAAAATCATGTGATGGGTTACTTCATAGTCGTGCTTTAAAGAAGGGTACCCTAAAATTTCAATTTCAACTCGCCAATCATTATTTCATGATGAACCTATTTTTACTCATTATGTGATATGCACACACTCTATAATACCACATTATAGGTATCAAATGAAAGTTAATTCAATCTTCCATATGTTGGTATATTTAATTAACTCATTTAGTTAAATATTTTGTGGGAACATTTGCATCTTAAAGGTATACCCTACACCAATATCATGTTAATATCATTAGTCGCTGATGCATACTGACATATATCATGATCACTGGCTGAGTTATGCTTGTTTGAAAAAGGTGGGGATACATCTAAGAAATACCAATGTTGACCAAATATGAGTAAAATATGTTCTACATCATATTTCTTTAAATATCTTCTATAACATATTTCTTTTCAAGATATATAGGTCAAAACACTCTCTTAGTTATGCTAGTTTGAACTATACAGATTGAAAAGAACTATGTTGTATAACATATTTAAAGAAATATGATAACTCAGCCAGTGATCATGATATATGTGTCAATATTTGTGTTAACAGATAGCTGATACACTGTAGAATAAGTAAGGACTATTTTGAAGTATAGTTCTTGAAAACATATGTAAAAGAACCTATTTACTGCTTAATTGTCTTCAAATTGGTATTTTTCAGATGAACCCCACCTTGTTCAAAGTGATGTAGATCAATGACTAATCATGATATGAACACTATATCGATGTTGACAAGTTGATTTTTTTTTTAATATATATTTTTTTTAATATGAAAATTAATAAAGAAAAAAAATCAATTACATTATTTTAATAATGCAGAAACAATGGGTGCTGTCTGAACGTAATATGAGAATTTGAATAACGTGAGATGCTGCTAAATGGGACTTTCATTAGTTCTGTTTCTGTTATCATTCTTACTAGTTTATTTACTTCGTTGCACATAATACAAATAGAAACGGTCACTACCCGCATTAAGAGTGTCATGCCCTTTTGTTGACCTCACTGCGGACACTAGTTGCTGGACTTTACAATCAAATCCACTTAAAACAAATGTAGGATTAGGGAACCAGATTTGATGCTAATTAGAATCTAGAATTAACTAGAAATTAATAATAAATAACATAACATTAGATACAATATGAATTACAATTAACAGCGCATGTTATTTTTCCATTTACAAGACAGCCACCATGATCTCCTAGCAGTACAACCTAGTTTTGTATAGTTCCCTTGACAGCACATATCTGGGTCTGTGTGCCCCTTATGTATGCCCTTCCTGTGTGCCCCTCCTGTGTGCCCCTCCTGTGTGCCCCTCCTGCGTGCCCCTCCTGCGTGTCCCTCCTGCCTGTCCCTCATGTATCCTCCTTCTGTTCCTTGTGCCCTTCCTGTGTGTCCCTCCTGTCGTGTCCCTCCTGTCTGTGTGTCCCTCCTGTGTGTCCCTCCTGTGTGTCCCTCCTGTATGTCCCTCCTGCTCCTTGTGTCCCTCCTGTGTGTCCCTCCTGTCTGTGTGTCCCTCCTGTATGCCCCTCCTGTATGTCCCTCCTGTTCCTTGTGCCCTTCCTGTGTGTCCCTCCTGTCTGTGTGTCCCTCCTGTGTGTCCCTCCTGTGTGCTCCTCCTGTATGCCCCTCCTGTATGTCCCTCCTGCTCCTTGTGTCCTTCCTGTGTACCCCTCCTGTGTACCCTTCCTGTGTACCCCTCCTGTGTACCCTTCCTGTATGTCCCTCCTGCTCCTTATGTCCCTCCTGATTGCCCCTCCTGTGTGTCCCTCCTGTGTACCCCTCCTGTATGTCTCTCTTGCACCATGTGCCCCTTCTGCTACATGGGCTTCACATCCCTCATGTCCCTCGTCACAACTCTGGCCGATCTCGTCTCTCAAGAGGGATCTCTCGGCTTCTTAATCCTCTTAGGGGAAGACGTTGTAGAGAGGTAAAATGCCGTCTCGTTTTCCTGATCCATTCTTCCTTTTCATTCTCTTTCAGATATTGAAAGCCAATCTAGATGGCTCATTCAGATAAATTGTATTTAAAGGAGAATGTTTTTGTGTTATTTTCTTTAATGGCATATGTTTCCATTGTAATACAGAAGCAAATATTCTGAGTTGTAAAAATACACGGTTTTGGATTGTACGTGTATTTAATCAAACTGTGTTGAATCTGGATTGAAAAGGGAGGAACTCGCGTATTGATTGGATACCAGTTTACTTTAGGAAAACTTTCAGTGATATCAAAATAACAATTTATAGAACAACTTCATATTTATCTGTAGTGTATACTAATTTTGGCTTAAGTAACTGGTATGACAAACGACCACGTTGTGATTGCATCTGACACTCGACCACAATGCTGCTGATCACCTGATTGGCATCAATTTGACCTCATTCATTTGCTGAATTTGTCATCAGACCCTGCTTTTAACCATTTGCATCTATAACAGTTGCGGGCTTTGTAGTTAACACTAACGAGCGCATGGATGCATTGATTTTAATAATCGGTGCAAATGTACCAAGCCCACGAGCAGGTCAATGAACCCATCAGGTCTTTCATCTTATCCCTTTTCTGTATTGGAATTTCAACAGTCGCATTTTTGTAATACTCATTTATGGCTCAATCTGGCACTGCCATTTCTGTCCTCGTTTTATCCTTTCCACGCTAAAGGCAATTGGTCTATATTGAAGGTTTTAAATTACTTATCAACTACATCAAGCTATTAAATCATATACATAATTTTACTATTCATCTTGCTATTAC
>JAUTBT010010771.1:0-24208 GCA_032361225.1 Lepetodrilus schrolli
CGATGCTCGCAGGTTTACTGCAACATTCAGCACTACAGATGTTGCAGGTTTCCTCCTGCCCTAAACTGACAAGTCGTCTCTAATCCCCAATTCAAAAATACAAAAAAAACTATATGAGTTTATGGAACTCTCTCCTCCGCTACATCAGGGTGACTCAAACAACAAGGTCAGCTACATTCAAAATATTATTAAAGACTCATTTCTTTCTAATACCCTTTGTTTATATCGAGTCACATTTTATTCTTACAATTTTAAATGTTCAATCGTCTATTCCTTATCTGATTATTCTAAACAATATTTAAAACCCCACTCCATTATTAATATTAGTACATTCATTTTCATTTGTTTACCATTATTTTTACATCCATTCCAATATGTTCATGTCCATGTTTTATCATATAATATCTTGCAATCTTTTTGTCTTTTATGTTTACAAATGTAAAGCACCCTTAGACATACTTAGTATGGAAAGGGTGCTATAGAAATATAGGATAATAATAATTATTTGTATATGTTTTAGATCCAAAAGGGGCGGGTGGTAGTGCAGTGGTAGAAGTTGGACTTTGGAGCCATAGGTTCCAGGTTCAAATCCTGCCCCAGGGGCCTGGCATCAATATTCGCGAAAGTTACCTTTCTGACGCGATATTGATAGTATGCGATGTCTCTAGAGTGGCAATGCAGTTATCATCCTTGGTTTTGTCAGTACCAGCCAGTGCTCGCAGGCTTACTGCAACATTCAGTGCTCCAGATGTTGCGGGTTTCCTCCTGTACTGAACTGACAAGTCGTGATATAAGTGAAAGAATCTTGAAAGCGACTCTAAACCCCAATTTAAAAAAATAGTAAAAAATAGATCGATAAAGTGAGTTGTTGGAAAGTGTCATTCATGTATGTAAGCTGCAAATTTCTACATTTATTCATAGATCAATATTGCTAGAGCTACTGTTAATGCATTCATAGTTACAGCACCACATTATTATTCAGATATAAATGGGTTCAAACCCCGGTCGCGTCGTACCAAAAAACATTAAAAGATGGTAAACCCCAAATCAACCAACCAACTGTGAACATTTCATAATCAGCATCGTCCGATCATAAAAGAAATCTCAATAATAATACCACTGTATATATTATTACTGCTATTATATTACTACAACTGGAAAATACTAACAACAAATATTGGGATTCACAACACATGTTCTTGAATTATCAAACCATCTTCAAGACTTGTATGTTTCATGCATTAAAATAATAATGAGTATGCACGGTTCAATGTTTTGTCATTCAACAATCACAGCCTGCAGCATCACTGGAGTTCTCTGCCTACGTATTCTAATATGTGGTAAAATGTTGCTTTCTTCTCTTACGATGTTGATTCACTGGAGCAGCACCCCCTGATGGCAAATATGGAGGCTGGGCAGTGCTAATTTTACATTTTGGCTTCGTTTTCTCCAAGTTGGACTACCAAATGGATTGTCACTGAAGAGACAAAGACTAAAACAGTTTCAACAATATATAAATGATTAGTGACATTACATTACCCATCAAGGATAATAGTAATAATTATAATAATAAGTAATTTATATTGCGCTGAACAAAAAACCTTTAAAAGAATTGTATACTTAGCTGAAGAATGTGCCAGGTTGAAGAGGTAGGTGTTTAGCTGTCACTGGAAGGCAGTTTTCTATAACATCGCCGTATTACTGAGCCCCAAATTGCTGCCAACAATAAGGATTTTACTGGAAAAGTGACTGTATGAGAAAGAAAAAACACTACTATAGACTGAAATTGACCATCGTCAAGACACAGACTCGGCGACTGCTCTAATGTGTTGCGTCTGACCCATGTTAATACTTATAATGGAAACCCAGTCAAAGGTTTACCGACTGTTTGCAATCCTTGTGGTTAATTAATAACATCAAATGTTTTAACCAATGAGTGCACTCGTTGTAGACTACAGTAGTACAGTAGGTGGCACTGTCAAAATGGCTGCTCCTAGGCAACAAATGATATTTCGGACTAGTGAGAGTGAACCCCCAGTAGCCCTATCGGACAGCTAAGTCAAAAAATTGTTCGCTTATTGAGAAAATAGACATACTATCCATTAGAATTACACAATTAACATGTCTTTGTGTCCAGGTCATAACGTTCAATGATACACACTTTTCAGTTTGTAATATTTATCATGTATGGGTGAAAGATTTCCGCTGTGACGTAAAACAATAATTCACTCTTGCAAAAATTGTGTGTTATGGGACATAAGGACATTTCTTTGTTGTTTGAATATAAAGTTGTCTTAACATGTTGAATTCATTGTTTAGGGTGTGCTTCGATGCAATATTGGACTGTAAGGCTGAATGTATTGATTGTAGTATATGTAGAGTTTTATGTATTACTGAACTAGCAACAAACGTACACCTTGCAACCCATGATGTGAGTGAAAAACCTTGAAAGTGGCTTTAAACCCCAAATCAACCAACCAACCCTTGACATCAAATGAACAAAGTGGATGCAAGTTTATAGTAAAAATTACTTGAAGGAAAGAAATATCTTAGGTGTGTAATAGGCACCTCTCCCTATACCTACAAGTAGCTCTAATTTGCGAGCAACATACCATACATCCAAGCAATATAACAAATCCTCACATACACACTTGCATGCAGGGAGTCTGTAGTGTGGCAATGTGGTTATCATTATCAACATCCTTGGTCTGTCAATACCAGCCATGATATAGTGAAAGAATCTTGAAAACGGCGCTAAACCCCAATTTAAAAGAAATCCTAAAATGCATTTAATATGTTCTAGCAACTCCTTGTTAAATTAACCTTCTGAAATCAAGCCAAAGAAACCTAGTGCAAACCCAGAACAAATATCACTGAATGCTAAATAAATGTGTTTATCCTGTCATTCATTAGGCACAGGATCCAAACAGCAGACAACGCCACCATCTATCCCAATCAGCGAGCTGTTTGCTGATGACAACTATCCAGTGGGGCAGATCATGGAGTATCCTGTGGTGAACGACAAGTGAGTACTCCTGTTACGGTAATCATTTCAACAGACCAGCCTTCGTGGTGCATAGATCATGCTGGATGAATGTTGGTCCACTCACCAGCCAATAAACCAATAAACTTAAGTTCTTAATATTTCCAAAATTACAGAGAAATTTCAGAATTCCAAATAATAAATCATTTAATGGCAAGTGGAGAAATTGGTTTTGTTCAGAGCATGCATTTTTTTCATTTTCATTTCGCATTTTTTTTCATTTTCATTTCATTACAAAATGTACCACTTCATTGATTTTATTTGATAGATTTTAAAGTATATTTTACTCCTAATCATTCTTATTGAAGAATTATTTCTAATATCTCCAAGCCCTTGTTCCAAGATTACAAAACATTTTTGAGTACGAGTTCAAGCATAACTCAAAGTTGTGTACACAATTCCCCATATCAAGTTTTAGTTTGAGCATGAAATCATACTCCAAATGTTTAACAAGTTTCTGTTGATGTCTGTTTTAGCCGTACGGCCAAGGACCGATTCACCAGCGAGGAGAAGAAAGCCCTGGACAACGCCCACACGTCTCTGTACCAGGAGGTACGACAGGCAGCTGAAGCACATCGACAGGTACAATACTGCACCATGTTTACCCCATGTACACCTTGTAGCGCCTTGACTAGCAGCTTGGGTTGTATACTCCCCAGAGAGTTGAGAAGGTAAAATGAGTGCTTTCGATCTGGTACATTATTAATATGCACATTATTATTATTATTACCACTTTGTGCCTAAGCTTGCACTTGCAACCCTACTGGATTGATCGCAATTGCCAGGGATGAGAATCTTTCACAGATCGTCGCAAATGGGTGAAAGATTCCCGCAGCGACGTTAAACTCCATAATCACTCACTTTCACAGATCCACGAGTTTTGAGGCTCTGAGGTCTCTGGATCCCAGCCATTTCAGTTTAAAACACAATTTCCCATTTTCTAGCTGATGGGGTGAACCAACTCCTTAAATAGGCCGTTTTCTGGGTTAGGTTGCTGGACTAATTCTCATCCCTGAATCACTGATGTCTACAGTTATTTTTATCATCTACAGGGATAATATTTTTAGACGACCTCCCCGGTTCGAACACACCTTAATACTCCGACCCACATGCAAGGAAGTAGTGACAAGGGGAGACGACTACTGATCGTGGAAAACACTCTGAATTAGAAATTTAATGCGGTTACTGTTTGATCCGTTTTACAATGATCACTGGACATTATTCTTGTATCCTACTGATTGATTTCTTTCAGACAAGACAATATATGAAGAGTATTCTCAAACCTGGCATGAAGATGTTTGATATTTGGTGAGTATCTTGATATTTCAGGTATGGCAATTTTCCACGGAACACTGTCGATTTATTTGTCCATGGAACGATTTACTTGCCCTGAACGTGGCAACAATTGTCTGTTGCCATGCCAGACTTTTAGGAAACAAATTAACCAATCAATCCTTTTTTGTCAAGAACAAATTTTCATCTCATATAGGTGAAATATTCCTGCTGTGACGTAAAACAATAATTCACTCACTCAAGAACAAATTAGGATATACGTTGATTTATGCTCCGGGGCTTATGGTCAATGGGTTACATTTCCAGCGAGCAATTGGAGGATATGGCACGCAAGCTGATCAAGGAAAACGGACTGGAAGCTGGACTTGCATTCCCCACTGGGTGTTCCCTGAACAATTGTGCTGCACACTACACGCCGAACGCGGGGGACCAGACAGTGCTGCAGTATGACGACGTGTGCAAGATAGACTTCGGAACCCATATAAATGGTATGTGACCAGCCAGTGCTACGTCTGATTTGATGATCACTCATATTTAAGAGGTCTACTAAAGGGAGATAATTATCTGACCTATGTATTGAGAAATGTATTACTTATTCTCATTGTTGCAAGTGGTGTTTATCAATAATTAATTCATTCATTCTTATGAAAGTAGTTATGAAAAGGTTAAATATATATATTTTTTTGTGTGTTTAATTTAATTTTAATTTTAATGTTTGTAGTAATTAATGGGTCTACAAGAATTGTGTGTCGTTCAACAGCATGTGCCAACTTCAATCGTAATTGTACTGCTACAGAATTGTGAAACTGCCCCATGTGCAACAACTTTAATATGGATATTTACATTCAAAATTTAATTTACATTTAATTGGATTTTATTTGTCTTTCAGGCCATTTAGTAGACTGCGCTTTCACTCTGATATTCAACGACAAGTATGACAAGCTGCTTCAAGCCGTGAAGGATGCTACCAACACTGGGATTAAGGTTGAGAATGATTTGTCACAACTTTGAAACAGAAAGCTGTTAAGTTAAATCTCGGCATAAGTATGTTAGACAGGGCCACGGGCAAGTTCTAAACAGTTATGTTTCAATGCTGGCATGGTGTTTATTTCCTCAGGAGTGTGGGATTGATGTGCGTCTGTGCGACATCGGAGAGAGCATACAGGAAGTCATGGAATCATATGAGGTGGAGCTGGACGGAAAAACTTACCCAGGTATGTCTCTCTCTCTATCTCTCCCTCCCTCCCCCTCTCTCTATATATCTATCTCTATCTTTCTCTCTCTCTCTCTCTCTATCTCTCTTATCTCTATCTATCTATCTATCTCTATATCTCTCTATCTATCTATCTCTATCTATCTCTATCTCTATCTATCTCTCTATCTCTATCTATCTCTCTATCTATCTCAATTTCTTCCCCCCCACCATCCATCCATATATATTTACTACTTACAGTGAAGTCCATCAGGAATCTCAACGGCCACTCAGTTTCTCAGTACAGAATACATGCAGGCAAAACCGTACCCATAGTCAAGGGAGGCGATCAAACAAAGATGGAGGTAACCTTTCATCAGTTTCATATCTAAGTATGCTAAATATAGTATTCCTGGTATTTAAGGCCTGTTTGTCAAATGTTAGATAATAGAAGTGATTTTTATTGATACAACAGTGACGCTAAATACGCTTTGTCAAATATATTACATGCAACTACTTTTGACTTGTTAGATTTGTCGAGTGTGATTGGAATATTCCCCCTGCGATGTGCAGCACTAATTCAATCTCTCAAAACTTGTTAGATATTTTTATGATTTTTGTATTTGTGGAAATATAAATTCAAAAAATAAATTAAGAATGAGAGCAAAAGTTTCTTCAACATTTTTGACACAGACTAGGATGACATATCCAGTGATGATAGTAACATTTTTGACACAGACTAGGATGACATATCCAGTGTTATAGTAACATTTTGACACAGACTAGGATGACATATCCAGTGATGATAGTAACATTTTGACACAGACTAGGATGACATATCCAGTGGTGATAGTAACATTTTGGTGACATATTTAACATGCAGCTATTATTTCAGGAGAATGAGTTCTATGCCATTGAGACATTTGGCAGCACTGGCAAGGGGGTCGTGCACGACGATATGGAGGTGTCACATTACATGAAGAACTTTGAGGTGGGACACGTGCCACTTAGGTAAGAAATTGTCTCGTTGTTCAATTACTGCATGGCTAGATTTTATCTTCTTTTTGTACGAGATGTAAATGATTCCTTCTGGTGGTCTTTGAATGACAACAGGTAGAGCTATTATTATTACAGTTATTATTATTACTATTATTATTATTACTATTACTATTATTACTATTATTATTACTATTATTATTACTATTATTATTATTACTATTACTATTACTACTACTACTATTTTTATTACTATTGTTATTACTATTGTTATTACTATTACTATATTACAGGAGATAATTTTATGTTGGAAAAAAATAAAATTAAATCTTATCGAGTATTCAGGTGAATAAAATACTATTCAGATGACCACTACTTCTATATTTCAATGCTAGCATGCTGCTTTTCATATATGATAATTCAAATCAGAAGGAATGCAAAATGCATGGTTACATCTGATTGTGTGAACATGGGGGGAAATGATCTGAATTTTCCTTTTAATTTCCAGATTGACTAAATCCAAACAGCTGCTGAATGTCATCAACCAGAACTTCGGCACCCTGGCCTTCTGTCGCCGGTGGTTGGACCGTCTCGGGCAGAGCAAGTACCTGATGGGATTGAAGAACCTGTGTGACGTGGGGATTATCGACCCGTATCCGCCGCTGTGTGACATCAAGGGCTGCTACACCGCCCAGTTCGAACACACCTTAATACTCCGACCCACATGCAAGGAAGTAGTGACAAGGGGAGACGACTACTGATCGTGGAAAACACTCAGAATTAGAAATTTAATGCGGTTACTGTTTGATCCGTTTTACAATGATTACTGTTTACCATTTTCACCAGCAATGTCTCCCAAGTTTTGGTGAAAATAATTGGAATTTTGTAATAAAAGGATATGGTGAGACATATAATTTTAGGGGATATGATCACTTGGAATTTGATACGGTGAGACATATTAAAGTGGATGTGATCACTTAGGATTTGATAGGGTAATACATATTATTAATAATGGTATGATCACATGGAATATGTCTGCGTAATTGAGGGAGACTTTGTTGTCTTGCTGCTGGTTTCGGCCGTGATTGAAAGATATTGCTATGACTGATTATTATTATTCCATCTAGGTCATAAACCAATTGTACACTAATTTGATATGTAAGTATTTTTCTCCAAACTTGAACTGATCGTGATTTAAAATATTTTATCTTGCCATGAAAATTGATGTCTGTCCAGTTCATAATGTATAAAGCACTTGAAATAGTCAAACAAATTATACTGAATGGACGTGTTATATGATATGATTGATATATATGACAGAATATTCATTGCAAGTCACTAACATGCCATTGAAATAAATTAACAATATATTATTTGCATTATTTATTTTAGCGATGATTCACTTAATTATTTTTTTATATATATATGCATGCGATAAAGAGCCCAGGAATATATGTGGGCATTTCCAACATCACAAAAGCGAGGAAAATCGGTCGTTAATGTTTCACAATTGTCCATGACTAGGCTAGCATTTTAACTCTTTTTACGACTAGATTAATTGCCATCACTATCGTGACTAGTGTCATCTCCAGTGTCCACCAGATAGAGGGTTAATATTGTGTTGTCTCTCGATGCATGAATATTGAATCCCGTCTCCCATCATTATCACACTGATGTTTGTGCAAGATATCTCTAGGATGGTCTGAATATTCTATTGGGCTACCATTCATTGTCCCACATATCATCTTTGGGCTCACAAGACTTTCAAATATTTAAAATAACTCTTTGCCATTACTATTACTGGCATACTGGCAGTGTGAAGTTCTATAATCTCTTGAGGCACCTTCAATAAATGTCTCTGCTATACTATTGTATTCTCAGGAGAACTCGTATGCAGACTTAGGTTTGTGTCAAGAAATCGGGACACTGATAACTTTAGTAACTAGCTACAATTTCACTAGAACTCTTGAATCGTTTAGCAACTTGTATAGATCTTTGGTACATTATTCCCCTGGATATTGTCAGCTAAAATCTAGTTTACAAAGGGAGTATATATTATACTTCTTTCATGCCAAATATCTCCTGGTTGGTCAGATAAAAGATAAAAGAAATCTATTTGTGCATTTTCTAATCAAAGCATACTCTAGCACAAATGCAATTGAAATAGGGCGAGAGACTAAGTATGCTTTTTGGTATATAGCGAGTCCTTTTCGGAAGCGTATTCATTATAGTTTATGCATGTTATTTATATTGATTAATCTTAGCATGTCCTTTAGTTGTATGTATGTCGGCTGCCTTTCAATCCAAAAATGTTAATTTCAGTATTGTAAACATAGCATTTAAAAAGAGCAATATAATACTTGTTGAGGAAGGGCAACAAAAACTTAGTGAGTGAATTCAAATGTCATTAAATTATTGTTACAAGTTACATTTTGTCAGACCATACTAAATGGAGAGAAAGAATTTATCATTTATTGGAAAAACTATAACATGTGTATAGACGCATTGCTTCCAATTTGGACAGAAGTGTAAATTTGTATATTGTTGAAATATTTACAAATAAATTTGATATTGATAGGTGACATGAATTTGTCCATTCTTACAGATGAACTGTAGACAATACGATACCATGAACAAAATGATGAAACATCTGGAATGAAACAAATCGTCATCGACATGGTCAGCAATGCGGGAAATATTGTAATTTTACAAAAATACTCATTGTAGCATGACCATACTATACAGCAGCCTGGGTTGTATACTCACCACAAGAGTTGAAAAGGAAAGCAAGGTCACAATGATCTACAAACATGGCAATTTTCCGCGGATCAATTTGTCTAAGGGAGGGAGATGGGGGATTTATTTGCCCTGGACGTCGCTTGGGGCTGCATCCCGCGCTTGTTTTTCTATGAAATCACAATTATCTGTTGCCATGCCTGTGATCTATTATTCTGCAACATGGCTGAAAATTGCAGATTCTATGTTTTATGAAGCTGGGGCCCGTTGCACAGAACAGTTGTAGCTACAATTGGTTGCAACTCTAATTTTCGGAACCAGCTACAAATGTTAGTCTGGTTGCATGAACCACTTTTATCACTTAGTTTTAGCTAACCATATTCTCAGGGATTGTAATGATACACGTGTTATGTAATGGACTTTTATGCAATGAAATTTTGACTTGGTCAATTGTAGCTACAAATGTTCTGTGCAATGGGCCCCTGGTCTATGTAGAATGAAGCAGAATTTACATTTTCAATCACTATCTCTGTTTAAAACTTTAAGATTCAATGTTTTCATTGGTAGGCCTCATACGAGTAACTAAATATTAATACACTAAGATTTATACATAACAGTTTATTTGTATACCAAAATAATGTATTGTCAACAATATCAACAAAGCAGAGCCAGAGGTAAATGTAAAAATATTTGTCCATTTAAGACACCTGTTAACTGTTTAATATTGCATGATTTAGTGACTTCAGTAATTGTAATATAATGTGTAGTTCTTGCATTAGCTTATAATGGGGTTGGAATTAATAGTATCATCTTGTACGGTTGACCAACGTATTTCATCATGTTCGTAATGTTCATTGCAAACATTTATTATTCAAGATTGAAACCATAGAGACTGGATCTTGAACATGTCGAAGCTCACAAGCAATGTTTGACAAGAGACAATTTGGATTAACTGTCCAAAAAAATACATTGCACTGGTTAGTGACAGCTATCGTCTGGCAGGTAATGTTACAAACCCGTTTGATACTGTAACTCAAAACCTATTTAACATGGGTAACATCTGTATTCAAGTATACATTGAAGAAGTGGACTTGCCATGCATTATACAACTCTCAGAAGGTGTCGTCATTTTTCTGTGAAAAAGTACGACAGTTTGTGCAATACAGAAGATTCATTGGGCCCGGGATGGTATCAAAACGTGGATAACAATTTTAATTTGACTCTTTCAAAGCAATAGTTCTTAGACGTACAATTCGTGAACTTACTAGTATTAAGGGTGAACAAATATATATGTCATCTCGAAAGTTGAGCTATGTTTTCCTTTATTAGCATGACCTCAATATCTCAAGATACAATATGCACAACTTTCCTTGCTTAAATGTATTTTGAGATAACCCTTATTATTGATTGATGGATCTCGTGTGACCAATTGTCATTGGTGTTTGAATATGTAAACCACTGTTACATAACAGAACGGCATCCCTCCGCATATTTCGCAAAAGTGTGAAGTAAAATAGTAATAGGTTAAATTTTTATTGGTATTTTGGAATTGGTAGGCTATACGCATTTCCTAACACTACAAAATTTGAGTTAAATAGTTGTTGAGTGACGACACCATGCATGTTTCTAACATTATCTGCCAGACTATATCATTGTCCTTGATGTTCACAACAACAGTTTAAGCACTATCAACAATGACGGAGTGTCATAAAACAAATATATAAAGTGTATGCAATATGTTGTGTTTTACCACAATAGATTTGACTCGTCCACATGATCGTTATGATGACACATTTCATAGCACAACAGGACCAGGTGATGTCTTTCACATTCAAGTTCTTGTCATATGTCAACACGTGATCCTAGTCGAGTTCTTCTTCACACTATGCACTCAAGATCTTCTTCACACTATGAAGTCAAGTTCTTACTACCAAATGCTCCGAGTCAAGTCCGTGTCAACAAATGTCAACAAATGCTCCAAGTCAAGATCTTGATTTGGCAATGACTCGCATGATCCAAATCAAGTGCTTGCCCATACATGGTCAAGTCAAGGTATTGTTCAAGCAATGGTAAACATGATGCAAGTCAACGTCTTGTTCATACATGATGCAAGTCAACTTCTTGTCCAAGCAATGGCACACATGATTCAAGTTCTTGTGCACAGATGGTCATTGTCAATTTCTTGTCCACACATGATCTAAGTCAAGATCTTGTCCACACAATTCCCTGGCTATTCCCAGTCATCCTCGGCCTCTGCTGCTCCATCCCCTGGTTTCGGCGGTGGTGGTATCATGGAGGAGATCTTGTCCATCACACCTCCTCCTCCATTGCTTGAAGGAGCCTCGGATTTCTCAGCCCCACTTCCTCCTGGTTTCCCTGTCCCCGAGATACCTTTACGCCTCATAGTGAGCTTGGCGAAGAGGTCGGACATCAAGTCTCCTCCTCCTCCTCCTCCTCCTCCTCCTTCACTTCCTCCTCCGGACTTCTCCTCTTGTTTCTTCTTCTTAGACTCCTTCTTCCTGTTCTTCGCGCTCTTCAGTTTCGCCTTTCCCGCCCCTCCGGCTTTCCTGATGGAGTCCAGGAGGCTGGCCCGCCCATCCGCCGGTGCTGGAGCTGGAGGAGCGGCGCTGTCCGTGCTTGACGAGGGCGGAGGAGGAGGTGGTGGTGGAGGTGGAGCACCTCCTGGTGGTGGAGGTGGGGGCGGCGGTGGAGGTGCCGAGGGAGTGGGAGGAGGAGGAGGTGCTGAAGGTGGAGGTGGAGGGGGTGACCCTGGTGGGGCAGGAGGGGGTGGTCCTGACTCAGGAACGGGTCCAGTGGGAACGGGTCCAGAAGGAATGTCCTCGGGGAGATCCACTGCTGGGAGGTCAGGAATGTTGGAGCCCAACACTGAAGGGGCGATTGATGGACCTTGGTCTGCGCTGAATGATACATCATCAGCAACACCTGGGAATAAAATACAAAACTTCTCTCATTCACTTTATACACACAAATTCACCCATTTGAAATAGCATGCTTCTAATGTTCTCTGCAAGCAGGGTTACCCCTTTGGCCAAGTCAATTGAGTGTTAGACTCTCTCCCAGACAGATCAGGTTCAAATCATATGACAGACATGATCCTGATACAAACAGAAACTATGTAGTGTACACTGACTGGCACATGCCATCAGTTTTTGGATGAATGTTATCATTTGTGAATTAATAAAATATCCTAAAACACCAAATAATCCCTTCCTGGTGTCTTCTTAACCTTCATACTGCTGAATTAATTGCCATCACAACATAGGGCATCTTCAGTTGCCACCAGCTTGTAAAATGTCAATGATACAATGACAAGTTGCTATTTAAAAGCACAAAAACCTACCTATGAGATTGGGCAGGAAGTCTGGTACAGCGATCTCAGGCACGGTTCCAATGTCTGGCATGTAGAAGAAGCTCTCCTGTGCCTGTCTCTGCATCTCCTCGCTCTGCATGATGGTGCTGGGGGCGTCCGCTAGACCTGCCTCTTCCTCCTCAATGGCAGCGCGGGTCTTGGTGACCACTCCCAGTGGGTCCAACATCACATACTTCTTGTAGCTGAAAGGAAACAAAATGGCTTCTGCAAATTTTCAAAATTATCTAACAATAATTTCTAATCCCCTATATATCTATCTTTTCTGAAATTCATGTAGTCCTTTGAGCATAGTTACATTAGTTAAACAGCGTACTATATCATAAGCAATGATAAATACTGTTGATGCAACATCCGTAGCACTGAATGTTGCAGTAAACCTGCGAGCACTAACTGGTACTGATGGACTACATCCTATCATGATTGCGTCAGAAAGGTGACTTTTGCGAACATTGCCGGGCTCCTGGGGCATTTGGTTCTGAAGTTCAAATGTTCAAAATATGACCCAAAGCTCGGAACTGCGAACATTAATTTCATTTGGTTTGGTACATAATTTCCATAATCACTCATATCTCGTGAGTCATTCTCTATATAACTCTTCAAAGGATGTGTACTAAACCTGGATAATGGTAATGAAAATGTAACATGATAGAAATCAGCAATTACGATGATAAACATGGTTGAGAGATGGCAGCTACAACAATGAGTAGACAACTCACGGATTCTCAGAGGTATTGAAAAGCAGTAGTGAGCTGACCGAGGGCAGAGTCTTTGGCAGTCCTCCGAGCCCCTCCTCCTTCTCGTCGCCTTTCTTCTTCCTCCGGAGATCCAGATGCACGTTGTAGTACTGTAGCTTCTCTCTGATGGTGCGGTCATCCACGGCTTGATGCTTCGCCTGTAGGGGTGAAACAATAGGACTGTATTAATGATAATGTGAATATTTATATTGAGCCAAATCCATGCACGAAAGCTTGTTTGTGGCGCTACATCATTGGATCGATGTGCACACATTTTACTTTATCAACTCCCTGGGGAGTATACAACCCAAGCTGCCAAGTATACAACCCAATGCATATGCAAATGAGTTGCAGATCACATGATTGGATATATATATATATTAGCTGATTTTGGCAGACTGGTCCCTCCTTGGGACGCATGTGTCTCACTGCATGGAGCTGGAGAGCGTTGTATATATATATATATATATACTAACCGAGGTGTCACATGATCTACGACGCATTTGCATATGGTTGCCTTAAACAAACATTTGTACAATCTTTCGCTTAGATCAGATGGCAAGATGGCACTGGAAAAGTTTGGAAGTTCAACAGAATGCCTCTAGATATTTATGAAAGAGTAGGCCATTTGGAAACATTCAGAGTTGAAGTTAAATGGTTAGTGAATTGATAGGTGGTGTTATATATGTCTGCCCTTTGTTTATTTATGAATGATGAGCGTTTGAAAATCCATCCAAGATCCTAGGCATACTATAAGCCTTCACATATTTGACACTGACCGCAGCTGTGTGGTGCCAATAAAATGTAAACAATAGTAATAAGGTACAAAATAGAGCCACATAACCACAGCTAGGCCGCCATTAGCCATCACTATTCACCTGCAGTCTGTAGTGACTGTGCTTGATCTCCTTCAGACCGTCGCTGCCTTTAAACACTGAACGGAAGTCTTCCTTCTCGCCAGAGGCAGGATACTTGGAACTGGCGAACACTTTAGTGGCCTTGTTGCTTCCCTTGAGCTTCTCCACTCTGGCTTGTGCCAGATTCACTCGGTCGTTGACCTTCGTCAGCCGTTTCTTGTTCTCTGCCACGCGGCTGCTGATCCTGCTGAAAATGTTACTGGCGACTCTTTCGAGGTATTCTAACGAGTCTGCTATTTGCATCACGGTCTCTTCCCGCCTCAGGTCGGGCGGGATGCCTGGAACGTTATATTCTTGGTTGTTCATTATCGTCATGGATGTGTGTGGACGTCGGCAGACGAGTCAAGCAGTGGTCAGGTGATCAGTGCATGAGATTGGTTACGAGTGCTGAAAGAAAAAAAGAAAGAAGACTAAGTTTGGACAAGAATGATAATTTGGCAGTATTATTACTTTCCAACTCTTTATTATTCTATTGCTTTGTATCAAATTGTCCAACTATGATGTCGGTCTTTGAGGGTGATGTCTATAGTTAGTATGGACTAGGTATCAAATAGCTGAACTACAAGTTCCCGTCCCTGTCCTACAAGTACGAGTTCACCGCAAGCCCCTTAGTGATACTGGTACAACAAATTTATCTTGCCAACATGTTTCAATCTGATTGTAAAATAATTAAAACACCTACAACTAAAATGTAATATAGTATTCATCTATTTTAAACATGATCGTGATAGCTGAACAGGCAAATGTCACAGAAGATGGGGGAACTTTCATAAAAAGTGTGTGGTATGCTGGTAGCAATGCATAGACACATGGTGGGTTTGGGCCTGGTTTACACTCACTTCATTATCTTTTCTTTTTCTTTGTATTGGGGTTTAGAGCCGCTTTCAAGATTCTTTCACTTATGTCACAGCTTGTCAGTTTAGGGCAGGAGGAAACCCACAGCATATGTAGCGCTGAATGTTGCTGGTACTGACAAGCCCAAGGATGATAACAGCATTGTCACTCTACAGACAGCGCATCCTATCAATATCGCGTCAGAAAGGTAACTTTCGCAAACATTGATGCCGGCCCCCATGGCAGGATTTGAACCTGGAAGCTTTGGCTCCTAAGTCCAACGTTCTACCACTGCACTACCACCCCCACTTCATTATCAATATCACTACTGGCCACAAACAGGTGGGGCATAATTAAAGGTTATAATACTCCTATTGAGAAATGTATTTCCCTCTCAGTTGCTCCAGCAGGCTACATTGAATATATCATTAGCCAATCAGATCAAGCAATCAGATCAAGCAAGACGATCATGAGAAATATAATTGTATGTCGTTTCACCCCCTGTACAAGATGTCTTGATATATTTCAAACATACTATACATGCTGGCACTTCAAATCTAAATGCTGATATATTATTGCTATTTGGAGACAGAACCCAATTTGGCTTGACTTGACCTACATATTAATTTGGAATAATTTATCTGATGTGCAACATAAAATGGAACCATATTCATTTATCTGATGTGAAACATAAAACAGAACAATATTCAATCTATGCAGTGTCATATATTCTTGCAAGTTTGCTAGTGCCACCTATATTCATGTCATATTTTTCTCCTGATGTCTATTGTCACTTGGCTGTTAGCAACCAGTATGATATAATCACAAAGTATGACAAAATAATGGGGGTGAAACGTACCTCAATCAAAAATAAATAAAATAAAATAAATGGTGGCCAAACGTACCTCCATAACAAATACCGTATATTGCCGATTATAAGACGAGTCCGATTATAAGACGACCTGTATTTTTTCATATATTTTCCGATTTTACCTATACTCCGATTATAAGACGAGGGGAAAAATTCTAAGTGTCATATTTCTCAAGAACCTTGAAATCCCACATTATTAAAAGTTCTTAAAATAAAGATTTTAAAGCATTTTCATTGGATAATATTCACTCACTCAGTTTAATCTGTTGGAATCAATTAGTACATCTAAAAATATGTCCCGTCTTTGTTTCCATAGTGCCACACCAATAACGCAGGACAGTGAATACAAACTGGCCCAATTAATTTCCTATTATATCCAACTGATGAATAACCCCGATCATTAACAGCGCGCCACGCGAAGGCTATGATCTAATTATTCACTAATTTATGATACAATAGGCCCAACAGTACCGCTACAATTAATTTGTTAGTACCGTTCAGTAACCAGTTATTTATTCATGAATGCAAGCAAACTGTTAAAATGTGACAACCGAAAAAAGCATTTGAACACAACAGAAAATTATTAACGAGATCTAAAATTTCGTTTATAACTGTATAATTTAGAAAAATAATAAAATGTATTCATATTTGATTTCTGCTCTGGATTTGGTTTCCCCTAGTTATCAGCCGCCATTTGCAATCTGAAAAACGTAAGAATACGCATGAATGAAACGTTTATGATTCGAATCCCTTCGGTTTTTTATGATGCATAAAATTTCAGCTTTATTTTACTTGCAAATAGGTATACAATTATTTTTAAGATACTGATGTGATTTATTAGTTACTTAATTTATGTTAAATTGGATGTAAAAATATAAATTTGATTTGACTATTTTTTGTTGCTTTACGTAATGTACCCGGTACCACCGAAGTTTTTCTTTCGTCTGATTGACTCTACATTATCGTTCGTAACACTATTACGCTAAATTCCTCCTATTTTTGGCAAAATAATTTACATAATAATTTATTTATATTACGAATATACGACGATGGGTCAAATTTAAGGTAATTTTTAGGGATTAAAAGGTCGTCTTATAATTGACAATATACGGTACACATAATTAATGTCAGTTCGATTGGATAAAAAAAAACTGAGGAATTGCAAACACATCCCGACTTTTGTTATCTACATGCATACCTATACAGTTGTATGAACATATATTTGTTGTACTAGTATGTCATGGGTCATTGTGTGTGAGAGTAGGGTGGCAACTCTTGCTAAATTCAGACATCCGGAAATTCAGTTACCTGCACGATTTTACTGGGAACTCGACCATCCGGATAAACTGGGGTCAACTGTATATGCAAATTCTATATATTTAGTCATTTGTTTAAAGTTATATGATCTGATGTCCGTGTTAAAACAATCGTGTTTATGATTTTATGTACAGTACTAATTCGAATGTTTTCTTCATTTAGAAAATTATTTTAGAAATCGTATGGTAAAATTGAATATTTCCAATTGAATCCTTTGTTTAAAGATATATTTATCTTTCCTGGTTAGGTTTCAAATTGCTATGAGCAGGAGATAATTGAGTATCCCAGGGCATCCCAATAATAGTAACATCTTTGTTTGACAATAATATTTTCAACAGCGAGTCCAAGTGTACAGGTCTCCACCCTGCTCCCACCATACATTTTTCAGAACACTAACTATAGGAAATCAACAATTTCCCCTTTTTAACACCCCAGTGAATTTATTTATTGTCAACATTGAACTTTTTAACTTGGATAATATTCCCACTTTGACATAAAGCACTAATTCAATTTACTTTGATAGCCAATATATCTTTTAATATGTGGATAGAAAGCAACAACAAAACTGTCCCATACCATTATGTTATCCTACCAGTATTTTATCATTGCTCCATCTCTGAACATAGTATTTAAGTCACTCTAATGTATTTTTTTGGAATAATTTTAGTGTTTTTTGTGTATAATATTTTGATACAAATAACATAATTTTCTTCAAATTAACACAATCATCATATATGAAACATTGCAATTGCAATAGATGACATTGTAAACCAATTTTGTAGTCCATCAATCATGTTCTGATCGTATGTCAGTATTGTACTTTTAACTTACACGACATAGAAATGGAGAAACTACAGATTGAGAAATGACTCGATCTGATTTGAAATGTTCCATCCAGTGACGACTGTGAAGCTAAAATACATTTTCATTTAGCCCATAAATGATATAACCATGTACCAAAATAAGATATATGCGTATTAAGTTCACTGTATTAATGAATTACTATGTATGCTGCTGCATTTAAGTGACAATAATTTGATTTTGTTTATTTATTATAAATATTTTTCATTTTATTTGTTTCTTTTCATTTCAGTAGTTGTCTTGTATCATTGGCCCTTTCAGCAATCAGTTAATTTGTACAGTCACTAGCAATCAGTTCATTTGTACAGTCACTAGATAACAAATTGCATTACAGTAATTAATGTAAACTTTCATGCAAATTTACAAGTTGTATTGATGGGGTATATCGGGTTGTAGTGGTGATGAACATTTGTCTTCTAACAGTTCATTAACATCTATCATTTACCTATATAATTTGGGATGACAGAAGGCACATTTTTATAGAATATATGTTGCCATTTTAGGAATATTGCCAGGTTTACTGCATTGTAGCACTCTGTCATCATCCACTCTCACAAAACTGGAACATATTTTTGCTAAATAAAAAATGGACTACATAATGTGTTTTGGTGTTTTCAGTTCATCTTTTGGGTCTGCTGAGAAACAAAGAGAATGATTAGATACAGGTATCGGACCAATAACAACCGACATCAGAAACCCCCAAACATACACATCTCTACATTTATATATGTGACAGAAATGTTTTACAGTTTAACTGATATCAGTTTTCATTGGTAGGCCTGGGTACTATTCATAGATCAAGTGTGTAATGACTGGCTACCTAGTCCTTTCTAAATGATGTAATATGTTGAGCATGAAATCATCCTCGCACCCCAAGGGTACTTAATTCCGTTCAGGACTCCCTTAATGTGGTACCCTTGGCACACATCAAGAGGGAAGTTTGTCCTACGTATTGCTCCTAAACTTTTGCACAAGTTTCTCTCTAGATGTATCACATGAAGTGAGGCCTGAACGGAATTAAGTACCCCTAGGGTGCGAGGATGGCATCCAGCATGATGGTTACCTTCATGGTTTATCAATATTGCTGATATATTGATTATGTTTGGTCGACTTCACCATGAAGAAATGTAATTTCAATTTGTCTATTAGCATATTTTACAGAACATGATATCTATAATGCTTCTAACTTTAACTTCTGATGTGTATCTCCAGTATATATCGACATTTAACTGCAGTGTTGCAAATATATTCTATATTGAATCTATATACCACAAGTAAACATTTGATAAAGTTTGCATTTAGTAATTACTTTCTATATAAAATGCAATGGACAAAAAAAAATACTCGAGATAATACGAGTCCGTGAAATCCTGTGTGAACTGCGCGTGTAAGCACACCATTATTGGAGAACCTATGAGTAGTGTAATTAGTCCGAGTCAATCATTGATTAGGAGTACTCAGCGCTGTCTGTACAGACTTCTAATGCTCATGACGAAAACCATTATGAAAATGGATCCAGTGACGATTTTTCAGAGAGAATGGACAAATATCCGCAACGTGCTGATCAATACGATGACTACCAACTACACCACCGAGACTGGACACGTATGGCAGGTGTAGTCTTGATTGTATATAGGGCGACTGGTCAGAGGTCCAGGAACATCTGGGGCGGATGACGCCAAAGCAATCTTGGTGCCAGATTAAATAGTGGTACTACATGCTATAAAGACCATTATCCCTACAGAGGCTATAGTTGAACGCCTGAAAGCGAGTTAAAATGACGATTTTAATTCGACTATTGATTGTTTGCACAAAAACTTCCATGCTGATCGGCCTAAACCAGTAACGTTATCCTGTGTAACACAATACAAGGAAAACAATTTCCAGAATGACTAATGCATTTTAGTCTACTTCCAATAGGGGTTATCTAGACACTTGAATTTTATGCCCAAACCTGTTTATACATGTAATATTCTCAAAGAAGTCATGCAGTCAGTATATATCTTGTCAATCTATGGACACAAATGATTGCACTGTCATACGTTATTGAGGTAATTTAATACTTTCCAAACACGATTCCCATGATAATCCCGAAAGTGTTAATGAATATTATTAATTGGAACAGAAAAGACAGAATGCATTAATGGTTGCACCATATGCACGCAGATGAAGAGCTAGAGAAAACGCGTTTCCGACTCGAGTAGGGATCAGTATAAATGACTCACGTGATCGATAATAATGCATGCTCTGATGAATCACAATTTGTATTTTACTCATCATTCTCCCAGAGACACTGACTTTGTGGCATAACATCCATTCTATTTTATTCATAGTACGGGAAAACCATTCTCTTCCAAGTATATATACGGAAGTAATATTAGAGACATTTCGTTTTCCACCGTTCAACTTCAAACGCGAGAATTCCTGCGTATTACGTCACATAATTGCATTGATTGTACGTGACATTATTCATGTGCACGTTCTAACTTGCACTTCAATGTGGGCAAGACTGTCAGATATCACTTTAAAACAAAATAATGTGATGTAATACATAGGAATTATCGCTTTTAAGGTTGAACGCGGGGAAAATAAAGGCGTGTAGGCCTACTATATCTGGTATGGAGAATACATAGTTAATCAACACACATAAGCAGGCTACTTAATAAGTTACCATTCAATAGATAGTATATAGTTCTAAATTGGCATAATACGTCGGAAGGCATATTATGCTATGCAGGATCAATGACAGATGTGTTAATACACATATATTGATATGGTAAACAATTTTATAGCACCTAATCCACTTTAGAAGCTTTCAATCATCTACCAAAATTATATATGTCAACACTTAAGACGCAAATATTTTGTTTAGACTTGAATTCGGAAAGCTTCTGTGAATACCTAGCATCAATGATGGCTTTATGGATGTGAATATAAAGAACGTTCATCAAAGGATACTGTTGCGTTCGGACTTGATCACGCTGATGTGATCAGGCCGATGTTGCTGACATGCTTCCAATATACAACGGACATGAAAGTAGGAACAAGAACCGTAATTGTCAGTAGATGAGTAGTAGGCTACTGACCGAATGACTCTCTAATACGTTGACGGATGCGCATCGCACAGCTAGATCATTTGGAATACCAGACTCATCGACGTGAGACTGGTCATATTATAAACCGGTTTATCCGAATCCAACTCTATAATAGCAGATGATGTTTGCACTCTATTAGTCCGGCAGCAGAATGCGATTTTTGCGCCTAACCAAAAATTCTGATATAGTTTTTACCTCAGTTGATTATTCATCACTGGGGTGATTGAGCAATTTGAAATATACAAGATGGCCGCCACAGACCCGAACATGCACTGAAAATGTCTTAGTTAAGATGGATTTGCCTTTATAAAGGTTGCATATTGCTAAAATGTCTTGTATCACATATCCAATTAATCAAAATCTAATTTTCTTGCGATAATCTCAAAATCCAAGATAGTCACCATTACGTATAATCATATAAAGCAAATAAAATAGAAGCAAAATATTGGTTATGTTTTGAGATATCATATTAAATGGAACCACCTAGCAATAGCACAAGTATCCATAATTCAAGATGGCTGCTATAGAATGGCTCCCTTCAGACAGGCGTCAATCGGTAATTGTTGTATAATGGTCGTTAGAATATAATCAAGATGGCCGCCATTCGACAATTACCGATCTATCGACGACCAATCACAGCTCAGCCAATAATCACGTTATCGGAAGTAGTTAATTTCCTTTTTGACGTCATATGGTGATGGATGTATGTACGACCAATCACAGCGCGGTATATAATCACACGATCGAATTTGGTAATTTTCCACCGTGACGTCATAGCTTCGTGTATCGAACCAGCAATCAAATTTACGTGTTGTCACGTGATCTGAAGTAATCAATGTCCGGCTGAAATCACTAGCATCATCGATAGCATCGACCCATCAGGAACGGCGTTATAATTAGATGTGTATAAATATTATAATATGACCTAAGGCAAAGCTTTGAATGCTCGCGAAGACAGTTATATTATACTATTTGTTATGGCTATCAGCTGTTAGTGTTATGACATGCATATAATCGCTTTTGTACTTCCAAATATATTTTCACTGCTGTAGGATAGGTAAAATTCCATTGCAGTTTACGTTACATGAATAATCAATTGGTAATGTACGGTGTATCTCAATTTACGGTGATTAAAGGGGATAACGTTACTTTAATCATTGGTTCGATACATGAAGCTATGACGTCACGGTGGAAAATTACCAAATCCGATAGCGTGATTATATACTGCACTGTGATTGGTCGTACATACATCGATCAGCATGTGACGTCAGAAAGGAAATTAACTACTTCCGATAACGTGATTATTGGCTGGTCGTCGATAGATCGGTAATTGTCAAGTGGCGGCCATCTTGATTATATTATAACGACCATTATACAACAAGGCATTTGGGATGTGGAGTTCCCCAAGGATCAGTTCTTGAACCGGTAGTCTTTACAATGCATAAAACATTGCTATGTGGACGACACACAGCTATATAGTGGATTCGAACCTGTTAACTGCAGTGAGATTCTGAATGTGGAGAAATGTGTCAGCCAGGACAAGTCATGGATGTGTAGACACACATTAACGCTCAATGATGATGAAACAGAAGCCATAGTTGTTGGAAATGCTAGGAAAATAAATCTGATTGATATAATTTCACAGATTTTGTCAAGAATCTGAGAAACACTGGGTCTATATGCAGGGTCTTCACAACTGAAGCGACGTGCATGCTGGTCAGATCCTTTGTTCTGTCAAGATTGGAATATTGTAATAGCAATACAATATCAACAAAGACCGAATCTACAAGCTTTAGAGTATCCAGAATTCTGCTGCCCGTATGACAACCATATGCACTAATTGTGAGCATATCACACCTAAGCTCATGTCTCAAAGCTGAAATCATTTGGATACCGATCCTTCTGTTACTCTGCACCTCGTCTGTGGAATTTCTACCTATCGAACTCCGACTGTCTCACACTCTTGAAACTTCTAAATCTAGACTCAAAACCCATTTTTTTCCGCAAGCACTACAGAAACTATCTATAGGACAATATTGTATCTCCTTCCCTTACTGTTTTCCACTTGCATTGTATATACTCTAATGTAGATCCTTGAGCATTGTTAAAACGATGGGTTAGGCACATTATACATATGCTTATTATTATTATTATTATTATTATTATTATTATATATATACTGTTGCTCTGTCCTTTCTTGTAGGACTATAAAAGCCCTTGCATATTAACTCACACTCGCTAGATGACGTTATCCACGTTTATCTAATCTCTATACACAGACTATTAAAGAAACGGGAGTATTCCGTTTGCAATTCAAATTTAAACCTACCTATTAAAAATACGTATTTAAATACAAATCTACAACGTCGGAGCTGTGAAACACATGGAGTCCTCTTTAGCATCATCTGCTAGTTGATTATCTGACTTAGTCTTTGCATTGGAATGCCCATGGATTCCATTGCTCAGAATACATGTAGCTACAATTGATTGTAAGTCAGATTTTTTGGACCTGCTACAAGTATGAGTTTCTCAAGTACTAGTATTCTACCGATAAAAGTGTTTAATACAATGGACTTACACCTATAGCAGGTCCTAAAATTTTTACTTACATTTTAATGTGTGTTTTTTTAAATTTACATTGCATTTAGTGTGTGGTTTTTATTTACATTGCATTTTGTATTTACACCTCTCAAACCGATTCTGCCAAAGGAGTTTAGCTACTTTCCTTACACCGAAACTTTGTCGCCCACTCTTACGAATTCGTACTAGCAACCATTCTCTACCAGTTAAAACAGGAAGATGGAATAATATCCCATACATTAGCAGAATATGTCCTTTATGTAACGTTGGCGTGGGTGACGAATTTCACTATTTATTTGAATGCTCAATATTTGACCAACATAGAGAAATGTATCTATCTAGTTACTA
>JAUTBT010010782.1:0-24204 GCA_032361225.1 Lepetodrilus schrolli
TATACAGGATTTCAATTTGATTGAGCCAGTGCGAGCTCACATTTGGAGCTGATAGGAGGTTGACGCATTTGGTCTCCTTAGGAACAAGTCTAATCGGCATGCTCTATTACCCTTCGTTTCTTGGCCGTTCGTCAATGACCTTTTGAATGCAATTTGCAAGTTCTAGGCGAGTCTCGGTTATTGTATCTGTGACTTTCACAGTTCCTGAATTCTAAATTATTTCTTATTATCAAATAATATACGAGTTCAGGAGTGCAATGAACCCATGCTATAAATTTAGTGCAATAACACAATAGATTTTTATAATTATATTCATACGCGATATCAGTCTTTTTGGACCTCTTTTAGGGACTTTATTTGTTAAATATAAAGTTAAAAGATTTCTTCAATTAAATATGCAAACACATTTATTAATATTTACACAATTACTTGGAACCATATTTTGTCCGCGTGCTTTAACCGAGTTCTCAAGATATTTGTCTATTATAGTGTTTGTGACACACATAGACACACACACCATTAGTTTTTCTAACTTTCGTCTTCCTGGTCGAACCTGACAGATGATATTCAAAGTTATCAAAGTTAACATCGAGTACCATGAAACTTTCCCGGTATTCGGTATCAGATTCTAGCAATTAATGAAAGTTTGAGACAGTGTTTAGGTCATATGCATTTGAAATGTTCTTCAAACCATTGCATTAAAAGACCCGCAATTATTGGAAATTGCTTGCATACCATAATATCAATTTCTAATTAAAATCAAATCTTGTTTAGCTCCATAAATATTTTTACATTCTTTTACTATGCTAACAATGTCAAAATATCTGAGCGTCCATTTCGGATCTTATTTTAATGAGATTATAGAATATATCATGAATATATACTGAACAACAAAACTTTAGCAAATTTGATGAAATAATAATTTCATTAAAAAATGTGTATACATATGTACATATATTCATACTAAGTTACACATAATTTATTTTTCTACCAGGTGGTCATGTCTAATATATTGTCTTTTGAATCCATCACACATCTGGAATAACATTTTGTGGTGCAGGGGTGGAAACAATTTTCTTAGAAAACAGTCAATAACTTATGTGGAATCAATCCATTGTCACGAATGTGATGCGCACATTGAGTTGGGTCGCTACAGGTAGATTTCATCCAAACTTTTACGTCGCTACTGGCAGATTTGACACAAACTTGATTGACGTCTCGACGGGCAGTTTTCAACCAATGTGATGTGTAATTAGTAAATATTTTATTAAATAACATTGTAGTCGTCGCGTATGGGTGAAATCCTCCCACTGCGACGTCAAGCTCCAATTCATCATGATTGGATTTTCCTTCCTAAACGTCGCTACGGGCAGATTTTACCCAAATGATTACGTCGCTAAAGGCAGATATTTTATTAAATAACATTGTAGTCGTCGCGTATGGATGAAATCCTCCCGCTGCGACATAAAGCTCCAATTCATCATGATTGGATTTTCCTTCCTATACGTCGCAACAGGCAGATTTTACCCAAACTTTTACGTCGCTACAGGCAGATTTCACCCAAATACGACTGTTTAGGAAGGAAAACAGTAATGCAATCATGATGAATTGGAGCTTTATGTCGCAGCGGGAATATTTCACCCATACGTGATGACTACAATGTTATTTAATAAAATAATGACTAACTACAGATTCAAGAAAATGAAATAAGCATGAAAAACCATGCCAAATAGAAATGGTGATGTAGAACATTGACAAATAGTCAATCTACCATCGCTAACGATGTTTTTATCAGCACAGCATTTTGGTATGTATGCATGAATGAATTGGTGCTTTACATCGCAGCGGGAATATCTCACCCATACCGAAATGTACATGTAAATATAAAAACTACACTGTATTACTATGAAATAATAATGACCAGAGTGCTGTTAATCACACCAGAAACAGCCATATTTTGTAGTTTAATTTGGGTGTCCCTAAATATTCGGCCACGAGTCATTTTCAATTTTCGTATTTTTCTAATTATTCGTACGGCCAAAATATTTATTATTTTATCCTGTACGAACTATTAGGGTAATTACGGTAGAGGAAATTATTATGTTGTCTATATAAACGAGATTGTTGTGAACTGTTATATCCAACCATGATTTTACTAGTAAGCAATGGGTTGTTTTATTAAGTTAATGTGTATAAATAATGAATGAGTGAGAATATAATATTTCTAATTTTATTAAGTATTGTCTGAAGTTGTTAGTAATAGAACCCTTTTCTTTCCAGAATTGTGGATAATCTCCCTTGTGCGACCAAGTTTGAGCTGCTTGATACCAAAGCGGTGCAGTATGAGCATGGATACAAACTGGGATTTGTCTCTGGCAGCGACGTAAGTATGGCTGCAGTTGATCGACAGCAACTTGGGGGTGATCAGTGTAAAAACAGGTCAAACGTAGTACAACTATTTTCTCCGTGTGTCGGAATATACCTGCATGACAGCAACTTGGGGGTGATCAGTGTAAAAACAGGTCAAACGTAGTACAGCTATTTTCTCCGTGTGTCGGAATATCCCTGCATGATTCTGAAGATTGTTCTGCCTACCAGGACGAAGTGTTGTCACTTTGCTAGCAATTCACGTAAGAGAAGTTGACATTTAGTTTTCCTTGCTTTGGGTAATGCCATGGATTCTATTTCCTTGCAGGTATATATTAACAACCATCTGCGACTCATCCTACACTACCACACTACAGATGGGTGAGTAATTCGTCTTCATACATTAGTCCAACAACAAATAATTACACGTATGTTTCTTGCGTTGATCGAGACACTTTTATTAATGGTAACTGACAGATGGTAGCACAATAGTAGAATGTTGGACTTCAGTGTCAAAGACCCCTTGAAATCTCAACCTGGGAGCCCAGCATCAATATTCATGAAAGTTGCCTTTCTGACGTGGTCATGATAGAATGCAATGTCTGTACCGTGGCAATGCAGTTGTCATCCTTAGTTTGTCAGTTCCAGCCAGTGCTCGCAGGTTTACTGCAACATTCAGCACTATGGATGTTGCAGGTTTCCTCCTGCCCTAAACTGACAAGCTGTAATATAACATAAGTGAAAGAAACTTGAAAGTGCCTCTAAACCTAAATTCAACTATTATCACGGACTTTCATACAGTAATGCAAGCTCTTCTTGCAACTTTTCTTCTTGTGACTATTGCAATACAGTGAGCCCTCAGTATACCGCTGGTTTATGGGTCCATGAAGTATCACCCGCATTATTGCAAACCAGCATTATATGGAGAGATCATGTGTTACAGTTGTTCATAGCACACGTCAGCAGAGATTGCTGTCATAACAGTCACGGCATGCTGAAGTTCAATCAGTCAATATATTTTGATCACAGCGTCATTTCTTGCATCTCAATATTACCGGTACATTTCAAGGGAATCGTATGTAAAACAAAGCTCAATCAACCACCATTTTGTTTGTTGTACTTCCGGTATTAAAATCCAGTCAAATTTGGTAGATCCTGATTAAATTTATCCGGTTTCATTGGCTAAAGTATGTTGTTTCACACGTTGAACTCTGCTCGTTTGAAATTATCTGTGATTTTAGTGAAGATAATCGCTTTTTCACTGAGGAAGTTGTATGTGAAATCAAAACAACGCATGATTATTTAATCGCATACTGAAGCTTATGGGATTCGTGAATTAGTCTTGTTGACAAACAGTCGATTGTTTAACTAGGTCAGCGATAAACATCTTTATTGCATGGTGTTTTCACAATGATTATTTGTGTTATGAAAAACAAATCTTTTGTACCTATGCAGCGAATTCCAGAAAGAAAACAATTTCAGCTAGTCCCCTTTTAATTTTTTTTTTTTAACCACGCACCGCAGCCAGCCCAATATTTTAGACTAAAAAATGGGGTCCACAGTTGACCCCGCAGTTTAAGCGAGTCAGTGATGTAGTGAAGGGCGTTATATCGAGGGTTCACTGTACATTTCTATAATTTCACTTTATGGTATGCATTCACTGTGAGAAAAACATGAAAGTAATTCTATATGTAACTAGATCTTTTTAGCACAGTAATCTCCATTGAGTAAGTTTCCTTTTTGCAAACTGTAAACAGCATAGTGTTCTAATAAGTTAGCAGCATAGTGTTCTAATAAGTTAGCAGCATAGTGTTCTAATAATTTATCAATTTTCTTGCAGTGGTGTTTACCAAGTTGTGGCATTTGAAGTGGAACCCAGAAGGTTCGTGACTTGTTAGCATCATTCTACAAGCCCAATATCAATAAATTGCAATGACTTTTGATGAATATTTAATGAAAACCTATATTATATCTGTTCATTTTATCTACACCTCCAAGTAGAAGTTAAATGTAATAACTTGTAAATTTTGTCTAAGCATCAGTTTGGATGTAAATACATCAGTAGTAATGTAAATTTTTATTATTTGCCTAATCCACACGGTGTTTACTAGTGCTCATAGCGCATCATTATAGCCATAGTCAGTAGAGTCGCAATGTTTGAGTGAAAGATTCCCGCTGCGACGTTAAGCAAGAAATCATTCACTTGCTGGTCATAGAGTCCCTGTGTGTTACAGCATCAAGAACGGAGAGCTGGCAGTGGACGCCAAGGGCATCTGCAAACAGAAGGTTTTGAACAGGAAGCCAGCCGCCCAGCTAGTAAATCCTAAGGGTGAGTAGTCTCCGTATGTCGGGTCCACATCTTCTAGGCTACTCTAGGGCTGTATTAGTATCACGATTCTACTGGCGCAAGTGTTAGGTCACGGTGCATCCACGGTGATTACTGGAATCGGACAGCAGGAGTAAACACTGAATGAACTAATATGTGAAAGATTTAAATTAATAATTAGATTGGCCCACTTCTTCGAATGAGCTGCTTTCTCACCCAGAATATATTGTCAACATGTTTTTAAAATTTTTTTAAAACATGCTTTCGAGAGTTTACTCCAGCCGAAGTGGGGTGTATACTCCTGACATTTCCTGACCTCTCTTGGGTGAAACACGCGATTGGTAATTTCATCACTCAAGTCATTCAGATCAACTAAGCAACATCCACAGACTAGCGCTCGGACCTAACAGGAAGGTTGACATTATGGCGGAAACGGACGAATGCTAGTCGTCTTTTACGGATGGAATGTAAATGCTTTCAGTGTCATATGTTGCATTCTTATACATTGAACGGACAATCATAGTGAAATTTAAGCAGAAATGATAGCAAATAGTATTTCTTAAATTTCAAATTAGCAGTAATACTCTTCTTTTCTATATTTCATTTTGTAACATGCATTTTGATTGGTCAGGAAAAATGCCAAGATTATTGGCATTTTGTCAATGGAAACCTAGCATATAGGTACGAGTGCATATCTCTGATCCGAGATGTTGAGAAGTTGCTACGATTGCACTCAAGTGTCGCCCTAGGGTTGTCGAATTGTGAATTGAATACAGCCTTGGTGTCTTGTGCTACAGGAGTCGTAGCTTCATACACACGTGTTTAGGAGATACTGTAGTGCTACAATTATTCCATGGAACAGGATTCTGGCTCTCGTTACACAGAGTGATCGTAGCTCTACGAGAGTCATAAATCCTATACATTGACGTACAGTTAGGACTCTCGTAGCACTACCATCGTTCTGTGTAATGGGGGCCAGGACCCCCGTTTGCATAAGCCAAAATTTTGATCCACTACAAATGTAACCCTAATGCGAAAAACACTTATAACTAAAATACTTCGGAATATGATTAGCTAAAACTATTGTAACAATAAAAGTGGTTAATTTCACCAGGCTTACATTTGTAGTCTTATGTCCACATACAAGAGTTACGACCCTCGTAGCGCTAGGATCGTTCTGTTGAGCTGGACCCAGTTCTGCATTTCACAAAAGGGTTGTACAGATAGTTATGGGCCTAAATTGAGGTTTACATCATTTACTGTTATAATGATGTGCACCCTGGTTTACGCCCAGACTATAGTACGAGCCTTTCATGAAACAATGGCAAGGTGTCTTGTACCCTGGGTCATGTCTTCTAGGTAGTATATATTTCTGTAGAATCTTTTTTCATGAAATAATCAGAGCCCATTGTATTGCAGCCTCATCTGCACACAAAACTGATTTGTCTTTTCATGTTTTTGTGTTTAGGATCGAATGAAATCCTGTTCACCTATGAGGTGAACTGGGTGAAGAGTGACATTGAGTGGGCATCTCGCTGGGACATTTATCTGGCTATGAGTGATGTACAAATCCACTGGTTCTCCATCATCAACTCAGTTGTTGTGGTCTTCTTCCTCTCAGGTCAGAACAACCCTCGAAAAACCTTTAATAAAAAATTGCACGGGCAAAAGATTCTTTGGACCAATTTGTCTCCATTGCGGTGATACAAGTGAATTTTTTAATGTATGCCTCGCAACACATTCCGGTATTTCATTCATGTCACTTTTGTGTTTTGATAATTGTATGTGTACTACTGTAAGCAGCCGTACATGAATATTGAATGCATGTTGTGTACGGGCGAAATTGTTGATTGGCTGCACGTAAGTCTTGTATTGTTCCTTATCCAGGCATCCTGACAATGATCATGGTTCGTACGCTGCGTCGAGACATCGCCAAGTACAACAAAGACGAAGACATCGTAAGTGAAATGTATACTAAAATATCCCTGGAAAACAGTTCAGGCTCCCAGTTCCACAGAACCAATTGTACCGTATGCATGCACACCACTTCCCGTAGGCCATGAGACTTCCTCTTTTCTCTGTCAGCCATCTTTGATGGTCATGTGTTTACCACTGGGAGAAAGCTGAGTATCACATCTTGTGTATGTCCAATACAGGACCCTTAAATACCCTTGTATTATGTTCTTAACATATATAGTACTACCATATACCAGGAAATGTTCGAGGTTGACAAATTTCGAGGTTAAAGAACTAAAGTGGTTTCGAGGATTGCTATTTTCGAGGATGCCTGTATTAAAATACAATATTTGGTAGATCTAGTCTAACTGTAGTGGTTATAATATATCTACCTCCTGATAGTCGTATGCTGGGGACATGTGATCAGCGTAAATCCATTGCGAATATCCATGCAAGTTGCAACGATGTGATAATTGCTATCTATACATGTACACTTAGTTTTAAATAAGCACATAGTTGTAAGAAATTAAGCTGGTTGTAGTCCTGCAAATCCAGTGTCAACATACGGCGTACTTCATATGTAATTAGTTTAAGACCTTTGTTTTGGTTCATAGATCAATGCGTGTGCGTGTGATACAACGTGACACTAATTGACATGCCCCCTTTCTTTCCCTATTTAGACACCAGATGAACGTACTTACAAGTGTCTCACAGGTGTCTTTGTTACCCTTCATTTTAAGTTTTTACCTGGAATCGTCTTATGATACCCCATATGAGTCATGTTCTTGAATAGGTTCCTTTATTTTGTGTGCTTAGTATATAATAAGCTAAATAAAATAAATCCTGACACTAAGTCACAGTACCGTAATGGTTTACTTTCAGGACGAGGCGATCGAGGAAACTGGCTGGAAACTTGTTCATGGAGACGTGTTCCGACCTCCGCGGAAATCCAAGCTACTGACGGCTCTGATAGGATCCGGAATGCAGATCTTCTTCATGGCTTTAATCACAATCTGTGAGTTGATTTCGGAATCCAACTTGTTAACGGCGTATCGCCGGCAGCACAATTTATTTTTGTTTACATGTGCGCAGATGAATACTATTCAGGGGTAGAATTAACGTGTGGCCAGAATTAACGTGTGGCCAGTGGCACTTAAAACTGCTGTCAGACACGCTAACTTAATTTCTGGCGTGCCCTTTTGGCCCTGTTGATTTTCAATAGCCCATTCTGGTGATCTCCACCTTTATCTAATGCTCTTCCATAGAATCTCTAGGTGTGGTGTCTACCAAGTTACTGTTTAACTCCTTCCTACCATATATGCGAAACGCTTTCCACTAACAAATGATGGGCCCAAATCGAGCTTTAATAAGTGAACAAAGATTGTATGATTGAGGAGGAATAATTAAAACTCTACTGTCGGTATCACTATATTTCCAAAACTATACATAAAATACCTTTCTGACGCGATATTGATAGGATGCAATGTCTGTAGAGTGGCAATGCAGTTATCATCCTTGGTCTTGTCAGTACCAGCCGATGCTCGCAGGTTTACTGCAACATTCAGCGCTACGGATGTTGCGGGTTTCCTTCTGCCCTAAATGGACAAGTCGTGATATAAGTGAAAGAATCTTGAAAGCGACTTAAAACCCCAATAAAAAAATGTAAATAAAAAAATTTTAAACATAAAATGCTAATAGAAAATTAAGGGCCCTTAGATGTTTAGGAGGGTACTCTACTTTTCAGAACAGAGTGCCCTCCTAGCTATCTGTAAATTTACACATTTCTACCCCTGCTATTAAAGAATATCACAATGTAAGTATTCTGAATATTTTTATGACCTTGTATTTCAGTTTTTGCGATGCTTGGTATGTTGTCACCAGCCTCTCGAGGGTCACTGATGACGGCTGCCATCTTTCTCTTCATGTTCATGGGGTAAGTCATATTATTGGCCGGTGTCACGATCAAAGTACAGTCCCTGAAAGTTTTCCCTTTTACTTCCATCCAGTTTAATGCATGGTAGATCTATGCAATGTTGGTGTATTTATATATCGTGCATAGTTGGTCTGGAAGCGGTCTGAAATACATCTTGTATCGCTCTGGTAAACTCGTGTATACTCGTGTACAAGGTCGACTTTGTACAACCCCAATCAGATGAATTTTCTCGATCAACTCGATAATTTGCAGACTGCATCTCAACCCGATCATACCCAGTCATACCCAGTCATACCCAGTCATACCCAACCGCCTCGAAAACCAATGTCTATATAGTGCCTGCTGCTCAACTTCCATGATGTTGCTTCTTTGATAGTCTTTGGTCAACTGAATGCCGAATAAAATACTCCAGTTTATACCTAGTCTTAATTAGTTCACCGTCACGTATGGGTGAAAGATTCCCGCTGTGACGTCAAACAAAAATTCACTCACTCACTCACTCACTCACCTAGTCTACTGTTATTGTGCTGCGAATCAACATACCTCGGGTAGAGGTCGGGTAGAGGTCGAGAAAAGGGGCTGGTCGTGTTTTGGGTAGACATCGGGAAGGTCAAGTAGAGGTTGAGTAGAAGTCTGGATGTGTATCGGCAAGTGATCTTGAAGTGGTCTGGAAAGGTCTTTAATTGATCTAGTATGGTCCACTAGAGGTCTGGCAGAGGTCCCCTTCCGTCCTGTAGACCCCCGACTAAACACCTGGTCGAGATTGGTCGTGGAATTTGGCCGGTCGGAGAGATCGAGGTACTCGGATCGGCGGTGAAAACGGGCCATAAGCGAGCTTTATGGGCTATGATCAAGATTTTTTTAAAAATATTTGTGTGTCACTTCCGTTGGTGGCTTATCTCCCCCTCACTGATATTCGAACGTTGTGTTTTAGGTTGTTTGCTGGATACTTCTCTGCTCGTCTGTACAAAACATTGAAAGGTGTGCAGTGGAAGAAGGCTTGTTTCCAGGTTTGTAATAATACGACTTAGAACTAGTGTGTACTGTTGATTGTGTTCGTAAATGCTTATTTATGGGGACGTTCCTTTCACCATTAAATATTATTTTGATACCTATATAGATCTAATAATATTGTCATTGCACGTGCACTGTCAGAATACAATGTCTAGATTTGAATTTCCCACAAGATTATTTACTATGTATTTTTAACCAACCAAAAGAGAGAACATACATCGGGTCCTTGAACTTGTACAACTCTACACCTATGATGATTTATAGTTGTTCTCTGAAAATTGCAACAACTTTGTTAAGAGTTATCAGAGATTTGATTTAAATCCGATGTGTATATGGTAGTAAGAACTGCACCCTCGTGGAGCAGGAAGTGGCACCATTAGGAGCTTGAAAATAAAATAGATATGTACATTTTACCGCACCTATTTGGCAATGACGTCACTGTGTACCGGCCATTTCGGCACTTTTCATGGTAGTACTGTTATTATTAATGCGGATTAAAAGTTGCCAGTTCACACGGCATGCATTTCAATAACGTAACGGTGCCCCGCCCCTCGTAACGTCATCATTTTTGTTAAGCCGGAGTCAGGTTGCTTCCCATTCTCATCACTGAATGCATATGTCAATCAAATGATGGCACTACTGTATTTCAGACTGCGTTGGTTTTCCCGGGGATCGTGTTCGGCGTTTGTTTCCTCCTGAACTTCTTCATTTGGGGCAAGCATTCCTCCGGCGCGGTCCCTTTCTCTACCATGATCGCCCTTCTGTGCATGTGGTTCGGAATCTCACTGCCGCTCGTGTTCCTGGGATACTACTTCGGCTACCGGAAACAGGTGACTGTGATTAGTCAAGTGGTAACAAAATTAATAGCAGGGGTTACGTTTCACTATGGATAAATTACCAGGGAAATAAATTGGAGAAAAAAAATCAGAAGTTCGGTGTTTTACAGATAGCTTGATCATTAATTCTATGAGTATTTCTTTTTTAAATATTATTATTAAGCAAGATCGCTGCTTTTTAATTTATGGTATCATTAGTTTCCTTTAGCAGAAAAGGGGTTGACATTTTGGTAATCCTTATTAATGTATTTCCCTGACAAAACTAAAATGAATTCAGGATTGTTTTTAAAGGGACCCATTTGCCAGAACAGTTGTAACTACAACTGATTGGAAATCAAATTTATGGAACATGCTACAATTGTAAGTCTGGTAGCATGAACCACTTTTATCGCTACGATAGTTTTAGCTAACTATATTCTTGAGTAGCGATAAATGTGTTATATGCAATGAACTTTCGAAATTTTGATTTATGATCAATTGTAGCTACAACTCTTCTGTGCAACTGGTGCCTGATATAAATTGTGTGAATAAACTATGTTATGTAATGTTGTATGGGAAATATGACTTAATGTTGGTGAATGTGGATGTATTTCAGCCATACGAACACCCTGTGAGGACAAACCAGATCCCAAGACAGGTGCCGGAACAAACGTGGTACATGAACTCATTCCTGGGGTACGTTTAGATACATACACAGAGTTTGTCATTAAAGTCATTGTTTACATATTTCATGGTCAAATGTAATTTTACATGCACGTATGTACATTTAATGTCAACAAGTATATTGGGTAGCCAGCTACATTTTCCGTCTATCCCACTGGTTTTCAATATTTTCTTATTTCATAATGTATGTTATGTAGCTATAATGGTACCCGTGGTCATGGAAGGTTATTTTTTACTGTGTTCAATGATTAGAGAATAATCAGTTTGTAATGTGCTGTAATATCTCGATTTTCTATAGTCTAATAGACTAAAAGGGATAACTCTAATCATTGAACACTGTCAAAATAACCTTTCATGATTACTAGGACCAATAAAGCTACGTAACTATTCATATTAAAAAATAATAAATCATGAAAATATTGAAAACCAGTGGGATATGCAGAAAATGTGGCTGAAGTGCATTCAGGCTGGACTACTTATCTCTACATAGTACTATGTAGTGCTACGGAAGTCGTTCAGCCAGCATATATAGTACTATATAGGACTACTTTTCACTACGGATCTGTTTTGTATGAAAATGTAGGAAAGCCCAAAGCATGGAGTGGACTGGACGCATCCGCAAACCAATTTCCTTTTATTTTCCTACTAACCAGTTCAGCCAACTACTACTTTGTATAAAAGTAGTGTAGTGTAGTGTGAGTAGTGCAGCTTGAACGCACCTCTTGATACCCAATATACTTACTTGTCAATGGTCGCGTTTGGGTGAAAGATTCCCGCTGCGACGTTAAGCACCAAATTAACTAACTAACAAATTTACATACTTTCATGTAAAAATACCTAAAAATTGTATGCCTTTAATCGCCCAGCTCCAACAAGTACCCCATACCCCCCTAATCCCCCCAACAATAGTAGAGAAAACAAGAATATTTTGCAGAGTTAACAGACTAAATGTTTATATGTGGTGGTATGGGAAGGAGAACATTGCAAAGACGAAACTAAATGTCTTTTTTCAGAACCTTGATGGCAGGTATCCTGCCATTTGGAGCCATGTTCATCGAGCTTTTCTTCATCTTCACCGTAAGTAGTATTACACAGCACAGTCAATGTTGCGTGTGTTGTACTAAATTTCATAAGTTTCATTTATGAACAGCTTTCCGCAATTGCAAGCTTGGATGATTGTTGATTCAGTTCTATTAGAGCATCACGTATTGGTGTTGATTCAGTTCTATTAGAGCATCACGTATTGGTGTTGATTCAGTTCTATAAGAGCATCACGTATTGGTGTTGATTCAGTTCTATTAGAGCATCACGTTATATGAACGATTCCTGCAACAACGTTAAACAATAAATCAATCCATATTTATCTGAATTTCAAGAAGAATGTATGTCATCGTTTTCAGTCTTTCTTGGTAAATTGGACCATGAAAGACCGAAAATGATGACATTTTAACCCATCTATAGCATAATTACATCTCATACTTCACATATGGGTGAAATATTCCCGCTGTGACGTAAAGCAATAATTCACATTCACTGGTAAATTTGGACACATTTTGTTTTTGATAGTCACTATTGTATAGCCTGTTCGGTGGTGGAATGCCACATTTGGGAGAAAGTAGACAGCTACTAATGAGCTTGTACTGTTGTTGTTTCAGGCTATCTGGGAGAACCAGTTCTACTACCTGTTTGGCTTCCTCTTCATCGTGTTCATCATCCTCATCATATCCGTGTCACAGATCTCCATTGTCATGGTGTACTTCCAGCTGTGTGGAGAGGTACACTGCCCCCTCAACCCCCCACCCCCAGCATCATATATTTTCATTTATTTACTTCTTGTGGAGCCTTCATGCCCACAAATTTTAGAATCATTCACATCGATAGAATCGGACAAATAGCAATATTACACTCCGGTTTTTCTTTTCGTTAGTTAGTCATAGTACCTGTGTATCGTTTCTTGAAGATCTCGTCGTACAAGACCATAGCACTCTCGTAGCGAACTCTTATACATGGCCATCCGGCACTTACGAAAGCGCTATGGTCTAGTGGTGGATATTAGAGCTTAGAGAAACAACTTGCACTTGCACACATAAAACGGAATGAATAACAACACTAGCAGTTACTCCAAATTTGTATCATACATAGAAAAGGTCAAGTATTTGAAGCGTGTAGTGACTTGATCTATTAGTCATTAGGCCTTAAGAGAGGTGAAAATTACAACTGATCTATCAGTCATCAGACCTTAAAGGGTTAATGTGCAATTTTGGTTTCAGGACTATCACTGGTGGTGGAGGTCGTACATCGTGTCAGGAGGATCGGCTGTCTACATCTTTGCTTACTCTGTATTCTATTTCATAACTAAGGTGAGTAGAGGCAGTTATTTGTCATGAAAACATATAAAGGTGTCCCACATTAGTAAGTCAGTGCTGCTAGCACCTTCCTAGAATTGTAGAGCAGTTGCATCCCTCTACTCTACAACCAATAGATTCACTTTTATTCAAATTTGAAACCAAACCCACAAAATGGGCCCTCCTTTGAGCCTTCAGACTTTATTAGCAATTATTTTACTTGTTATTGTACAAGAAGCCAACAAAATTACTGCATCACTGGTCGCTCTACAGCAGGATATTTCGTGACACATATTTATTGTCTGATTTGAATGTTCAACAAAGAGCTCGTGTAGCTCCTGCACTAACCACTCCTGTGAAGTAATCATTCGCTTGTTGTCAGCTCCGGCTGTCCTCGCCGCTGTGACATAAAAGAAAACAATAGTACTCTCATTAGTCACGCGTGAGTGAACGATTCCCGCTGTGATGTAAAACAATAATTCACTCACTCACTCCGGTTGTCTACAGCAAGAAAAAGGTTAAGCATGTTCTCGTATTGACCGTTTCGTTCGGTTTTCAGCTGGAGATCACAGAGTTCATCCCGACGCTGTTGTACTTTGGCTACACCGGGCTGATCGTGTTAACCTTCTGGGTGCTGACAGGCACGGTCGGCTTCTACGCAGCCTACTGGTTCATCCGCAAAATTTATTCAGCCATCAAGATAGATTGATAAAGTTCATAGGTTAGGGGAGGATACGCATTCTCTGCCGGGTTGTATGTACCAATGGATGACAGGAATGCTCAGACAAGGCATCTGGAAAGGGTTGGACCAGATCGTTTTGTATTTTGGTTTTCCAAATTATTTGGGTGTTTTAAAATACTGGCAAGGTGCATTGGAATGACTGTTGTATTCTGCGTGAGTGAGCTATTGTACCGAGTGATTATTATCCGAGTGTCTTTAGATATCGTCTATATCCTGCATCTAGGGATAATCTTTGTATTAGATGAGCTTCAATGAGTCTAATACATAGAGATTATCCCAAAATGCAGGATATAGACGATATCTAAAGACATATCTCTTTATCATCTAATGTCAAACTTAAATACTTCTCTATAAGTAGAAAATGTCAAAGTGTGAATCGGCATTTCAAAGTTACACATAGGAATGCATGCAGGTCGCTCATTGATACACATCAAAGGAAAAGAAACAATTTTAAGAACAATTCTTATTACAAATTGTAAACATGTTAAACGCCGTCGATTAGCACATCTAGTTTCCGATCGTAATTGTCATCTTGTTTACTATTTCCATATAGTAGCATATATCAATAGTATTATGATGTCACACACGGTCAGAGCTTCCTAATTTGCATAGTTATTAGTCGGGCAAAGTAGCATGATACACGAAACATCTGTATACTTAGTTGTTCTCATAAACGTACTTGAATTGTATTCTTATTACTAGGTATTTTAAGGTAAGTTTGTAAAAATAAAATAAAATACTAGATTATTTTACATGATATTTTATTATTGCACATAAGATATGGTAAAATTAGGAATAGTTTTAGAAAGAAAAAGATGGCAAAAACAAATAATGTCTATATTTAACTTTCCATTAGATGATATAGTACTAATATTACATCTTTTAGGTTGGGTTGTTTATCATTATGCGCTATTCTGGATGAGGGGAAGTTAGCTTTAAACTGTTTAAACTGTTATGATAAAAAGATAACATCACGCTAACTACCAGAAAATGCTTTCAGGACAAGGGTTGTTCAGTTGTTTGGAGGAAGTTGTTATCTTCCCGAATGAAGATTTCTTTTTAAGTGAACAAAAACATTCAAAGACTGGTTCCATTTAACATTGATAGTTCGTTGTGGAACTACACTAATCCAATGTAAAATAGTGTATTTATGTATATATTGCACTTGAACTTTAGTAGTTCCAGCTTGAAATAATGCTTTGCTTGAATACTTGTTCAGGTTTCTTTGTTAGTTTTGTACTAATGTTTTGCTTGTTATGTGCTCTGCAGGTGCTGCTTTAGTAGAATCTTGATGAGAGTTGAGGTCAAGCCGTCTGAATGAGCAAGTGCTAGTAATTTATACATATGAATGAGTGTGTTGTTACCATGGAAACCACAGGTCAGCTGCATGAATTCAATTACACTTCACATACACTTCACTTAGTACAGTAATCTGCATTCCACAAACGAACATTAGTCACTTCTTTTTTTTCTATTCATCAATCTATTGAGACTCTTTGAATTTGAATTTATGTTCTTAATGATATTTTTAAGAAATGAGTTGGAAATTTACAAGATTATTTATTTAGGAATGTTTGGGCTGATTTAGATATGATTACATTGACATAAGATTACATACGATGTGGAGGTACAATCGGGAGTACTGTCAAACATGGATTACATATCTGATGTGGTGTCTATACAGAAGTGGATATGTGGTGCGATATTGTGTGTGACTACATTTGATGTAAGGGCATCCATGAATCCAATATTGTAGACACGCGTGTTGAAAGGATTAGACTACTCAAGACTCGGTACCGGATACCCGGAAGGATGTCACGGGCATGTGAATGTAAACCTTATAAGCGCCTTGAAAGGCAGCTTGGGTTGTATACTCCCCAGGGAGTTTAGAAAGAAAATGAGAACACACCAATCCTTTGACCAGGTAATAATGTAGGCTATGACTTTGCTTAAGAGCGTGGATTTTTCACATTATTATTATTATTATTATTATTAGGGCTTCATCTTGTATCGGTCGCGTACGAGTGAAAGATTTCTGCAACATGTAAAGCCTAGTTATCACTTGAATGATTTTTTGTACAACTGCAGTGCAACTAAAATATCAAATATCGTACAGCCGTGCGATTCCCGTATGAAATACCTAGGTTTTTTTCCCAGGCAGTGTCACTTGTGCAACTGTCGTGCGGCTGCCTTTTATATGTTTTTGATGAGATCTGCCCAAGTTGTACGGGAGCAGCACCGCGCTCGCATGGGGTCGCACCTCACATGCATGATATTCCTACAGCTTGTACAGCAGTCTGATGGCAGTTGCACAGGGCTCGCATGAGATTCGCACAAGTTGCACGGCAGTCTGATGGATGTTGCAGGGGGTCTGCTGGGCCGAGGCTGTGCAACCTATTGGACCACTGTGCAACTGCCGTGCAACCCTCATGTGACCGTGCGAACTATGCGAACCGTACGACAGCCGTATGCAATTTTTCAACATTTGAAAAAACTTGCATCGCCATGCGACCTGTCCGAATTACACTACACCTCTACAACCTGTGTGAATCATCAACATGCTGCTGTGTGACTCCCGTACGCCCTGTACGATTTGGTAGTCACAGAATTTGCGTTTTAAAAAATCGTTCCAAGTGAGAACGGGGTATAAGCACCTCCATAGGAGGACATAAAATATGTGATCCTAGCTCGAGTGATAATTATACAGTGAATAGGAATGGTTTTATCCAGAAGCAATATACTTCATATTTTTTATTCGTTTTCCTTTTTTTTTTAATCATGGTTTTTTTTTGTGTTATATTATTTATCTATTCTGTTTGAACTTTCTTAGATTAACTCTCAAACATATTATCAGTGACCTTATATATGTTTGTTTGTTGATTTGGAGTACAATTCTATTTGAAATTTTAGAACTTGTTTAAGCATTCTAAGTGGATACAACTTGCACATTCTAAATGGATTTAATTTGCAGTTTATTTCCACTGGGTGAATTTTGAATACTTCACAGTTTCTCATATTTATTGTCAATTTTGTCTGTTACATGTTGGTTGAAATATTATGCCTGTCAGCACTTTTCATGATTATTTACATAATACAGAAGCACAATTACCTTTAATGAAATAGAAATGTAAATTTTCCACTAATCGGCTAACCTTTTCCATACCCATCATGTAGTGTTTCAGTCAACTTTGCTATGGTAAGAAATTACTAAGAATAATCCATCCCAAATGTATGTCCCTCTAGTAATAGTATTGAATCGTTCCAAACCTGTTGGCTTACTGACATCAGTATATCAGTTTGTTCTCAATGGCACACGAGACATTTCATTAGTTGTTGCTTACTTTTTATCTTTGCTGAAACTTTCATCTTTCTTGTCCATGAATGTGGTCTTTTCTGTAGATATGTGTATACATTAACACCGACTATTGTATATATGTCTTAACATGACTAATGTACACAAATGCTGTAAATATTAAACAATTCAGTGTGAGGATATTTATGTATTTGTCAGCTAGGCTGCAGTGAGAGGAGCTGGCAATGCGAGGGAAATAAAACTGTATTTTGTAAGGATCTATTTTGTTGTTTAATCAAGGTTAGCAAGGGAGACCATTCATTTTGGCCAACATTGAGAATTGCAATAATACTGTGAATGTCTCGTATAACAAGATCATCCACAGAATAACAAGCATCAGTCGCACAACCTTTACTATTTATCAATCTGTTCAAATCCTGTCCTGGTGGCCCATCAATGTTTCTGACGCGATATTGATAGGATGCGCTGTCTCTACCATGGCAATGTAGATATATCATCCTTGGTCTGTCAGTACCAGCCAGTGCTCGCTGCAACATTCAGCTGGGTTACAGATGTTGTGGTGTTCCTACTGCCCTAAACTAATGAGCAGTGATATATACTCAACAAAACAAATTAATGTCCAGCATATATTTCGTGTGGAAGCTTTCTAGCAAATTTCAAAACTCGGCTTCAAGTTGGCCACTATTCTTCCTCCAGTGTGTCTGCAAGTTCTCACCTTGTCCAAAAGGGCTACTGGCCCGTAATTAATTTTGTTGAGTATATGTGAAAGAATCTTGAAAGCTGCTCACCTTTCACTGTGTAAATGCATCTCTTATAGCAAAGCCAGATAATCACAACTGCGTTGAATGGAGATTGTATAATTTATTATATTACATCCAAAGAGATGGATCTCACATTATATCACATATTTACATATTACACATGCAGTAACACAAAATCCTGTCCCCCATCACAACAGAGACTTTGTCATGTATGGTCCTTCCAGCTGGTACCCAATCTTCCTGTAGTAATTCCTGGTGCCAACTCCTGCAAGGGAGACAACTCCTAACATCACAACACACCCACATGGTACCGTGCATAAACTATTTAAATTGAAATTCTGTGACAAAGTTTCAAATAACAAGTAAAATTATATTCATCAATAGAATAAAAAGAAATTGCATTATTTTGTTTCATTTATATGGATAATCCTGTAATCAAATTTACAAAGAACGATTTGTCATATTCCATGTGTAGAATATAATGATAACTGATATAATAACTACAGTCTTAATAATTTGGACAATCGAGGACTCCTTTTTTCATGAGCACTATATGCAAAGTTGTCAAACATGAAGAGCTCACAATGCCAAAGTCTTTGTTATCAGCAATGATAATGATATAACTAACAATGTATTACCTGATATGACAACTATCTTGTTTGAACCATGTTCCTCTCGAGCTATGCTCTCGGCTTCTTCCATCAGAAGCATGCCAAAGCCCTGAAAGTAAAGGTAGAAGAGGATGTTTTTTAAATATCCAACAATTAGATACCTGTCGTAGTAAAGAATGTTTAGGCACTTCTCAAAACATTTTGTGATATCAATACATTTTGCTGGAATACAATAATGAATGGAATAGTGCTTTACATCGGAGCAGGAATATCTCGCCCATATGTAACTTGAATACAATAAAATAAGTTGTTTCCCCTTAAACAATAACTGAACTTAGTCCTATATATGTAGACAATGGCTGTCCATAGTAAATACATAAAGTATACCATCTTGAGTTGGTCTGTGAAGTTGTCTTAGTTACAGACATTGGATTTTCCACAGATCATAACAATACAATATTTTAAATTGTCTTTGAAAATGCCTAGTCTGAAGCCAATCATGCTAGCCATCCAATTTATCACACATTCCTGATGTATCTCAAGCATGGCAACAGACAATTGTAATTTCAGTGGAAAACAAGCCCAGGGTATGGGGGCTGCAGGCACTTTCAATGCAAATAAATGACCCCTGGACAAATACATCTGCAGATTTCCACAGAAAATTGCCATGCCTGTTATATACTAGTACTTCCTACCTCTCTAGTGACGCCCAGAGTGGCAGCAGACGGGGTTCTCACCTGATGCTGGAACTTGGTCGGGTCTCTGGCGTGTACCGGTACCACGCTCCCGTACACGTGCAGCTCGCGCACGATGGAGCAGCCACTGCGCAGTTCCGGGCGGAATGTCTCCTCCGAGCACTTGCGCAGTCTCAGCAGTCCGATGAGGATGTCCTGCTCAGGATCCTCGTACGATAGGAACGTCTCCCAGCCGCCATTAGCCACGTAGTCACGCCGGATCAACTCCGCCTGGGAAGCCATGTGACAGTGAGGATACATATTAGTTGTGGGATTACGAGATTTTACAAGTCACTAAAGCACATAGAATCCTGTACATAATTTTACATACTTTAAATTTATTTAATTGGGGTTTAGAGCCACTTTCAAGATTCTTTCACTTATATCATGGCTTGTCAGTTTAGGGCAGGAGGAAACTACCAACATTTGTAGTGCTGAATGTTGTACTGACAGAACAAGGATGATATCAGCACTACCAATCTACAGACAGCGTATCCAATCAATATTGTGTCAGAAAGGTAATTTTCGCAGACATTGATGCTGGGATTTGAACACAGGGCCTTTGGCTCCGAAGGCCAAATGTTCTATCATTGTGCTACCACGCACCCTGGACAAATGTTATTTACCGGATGACGATATTTTACAAGCTGAAAGACTGAAGCACAAAATCCTGTACATCCCGATAAACACACATGTAATGAAGTTATCGTTACTCAGAACCTATATATGTAGTAATATATGCACATGATTCAAATGAAAGTTTGACCAATCAATTATCTAGAATCTATTCTGAGTAATAAGTAAACACATGGCATGTTCAAAGACAATGTATGACACATCTAAGGACACACACAAGCACATTCTGTTCTATTCCAGCCCTACATAAACATACATACCCATTCAGTAGAAGAGCCGATTACATATTGTAGTTTTCCACAATATATACGTGATCTTATGGAAATGGCTGTAGTTTGGTGAGATCCCACATCAGCAATGTTATGACCAAGGATTGATTGATTGTATCGGTTCTTCACGTTGTAGCAAGAAACTTTCCCCATACACGACTATTAGACCCAGCAACCAGAGGCCGATGTGCAGCAAATAAATGGCGCCAGCAAGCAGTTCTCACCTCGTAGGGTTTGACTTTGTGGTGTATTTCCTGAATGCCCACTTCCCTCGTGCGGACGTCGCGACACTGTGTCCCGAGGTCCTTCATCCGTGCCAGAGCCAGCTCGCGGAGATTCCCGTGTTCCACTCCAGACGTGACCAGCGGCATGGGGATATCCCTAGTGGTGAATAATAACTATTATTATTATTACACTACCAATTAGATATCACCCATGTCATAACTGTTCTGAGTTATCTAACTAGTGTAATACCACTTTTCCGCTATACATACATACGGTGGTTCAACTTTTGCTATTTTTAGCTGGTGTGTCGTCTGAGCTTGTGCAGCTGGTATTGTGTGTTCACTTTTGAATCGAATATCCAACAAGATAATTTGCTTCACATTTTAATTATAATGAAATAATCAACCAAATAGAAAGAAATATGCAAATAAATAATAATAAATAAATTGCCCATTGACAAAAAGTGCATGTTCGAAATGCTAAGAGGTGAAGGAATAGATTGCACAGTGATATACAGTAACATATATGTAGTATAGCAAGGGACTATCAGACTGAGTGTTAGATCACATGGTCTCCCTCAACAACTGAAATGACATAATTATGATGCCAGAACTCGTAATAAAATGAATATCTGATATCACTGAAAAGTATGTTGTTGAGCCACTGACTTACTGATTTTTGTCAGTGACTTATTAAGTTTTGGGGTTCCAAGTCATTGACCAATGCATAGCTGTGTAAGTCAAAATCACTGCCTATAGTAGTATACGTAATACTACGGTGTAGGGCAGGTGGTAGCGCAGTGGCAGAACGGTGGACTTCGGAGCCAAATGTTCCAGGTTCAAATCCTGTCCCAGGAGCCTGGCATCAATGTTCGCAGAAGTTGCCTTTCTGACGCGATATTGATAGGATGAAGAGTGGTAATGCAGTTATCATCATTGGTCTTGTCAGTGCCAGCCAATGCTTGCAGGTCTACTGCAACATTCAGTGCTACAGATGTTGCAGGTTTCCTCCTGCCCGAAAACTGACAAGCCGTGATATAAGTGAAAGAATCTTGAAAGCGGCTCTAAACCCCAATTAAAAAACAAAACAAACTAAGGTTATTCCTGAAAAAGAATGGGACTCAGGGCATATGGCCCCTCATTTCCATTCTTTTTCAGTAATCGACAGATACTCCACCTTTCTCCTATACATAACTACTAGAGACATACTTCACACATCCTGTATGGCTAGACATTCCAGCCCAGTCAGTTGTATATTACAAAGTTATGAAATATAAAACTATAAACATTAAAATTTTAATAAAACATAATTAACTAAATGAAACTTCATACTGTATTCTATTTTGTTGGTGTTTGGTCACACATGACTTTGTGATTTTTCTTTTGCGATCTATGTGATTATATCTTCCTGCCCAATTTTATTCTGATAAATCCATGTAGGTGTTGTCTCACCTTTGCACTCTGTAAACCCTAGTCCAAGGAGGCACCAGTGCTAGGATCCGAGCAATAAGGTCTATGAGTACACTGGGCGGATAACTCTTGTATCGACCTGTTTTCCACAGCTCATACAAACCTGTAGACACGGGCTCAAAATTAAATGTTGGAATGTCGCATTACTGTAAATATTAAACATAGGGCCATTAACTTCATAGTCATGATAACAAATTTAATGTTGAAATATATCTTGCTCAAAAGAACAAAGTATTCCACCTTCATATAAACACACACGCACACACCTGTACCCCTTATGACTAAAGTTGGGTAGATCTTTAAACCATCGGCTCGAAATGCTGGATTTTCAAAGAATTCCTGAATGAATAAACAAAAAGATTATTGCACATTTTACTTGAGAACAACTAGCTCCATGGTGAATTCATAAATTGTGAGTACAGAGAAATTAATTTGAAAACGTTATTAGTCTCAACTCTTGAATTAGAAGGAAATGCCTATTCATTATATAAATTTGTAAACATGAACTTACAATGAACTGGTCCACATCCCTCTCCCAGCCAACATTGGGCAGGTCTGGCATCATGTGAACCACAACTTTAAAGCCTGCATCCTTCGACATCTGGAAAGACTCGCAAACTGCTCGAACTGTATGACCCCTGTGATAACAATACAAAAAAGGGATACTAGCTTCTTTCCTATCTGGAATATATTATGAATGTCTACAAACTAAACATTCACCATACCTTTGTGTTTAGATGAGCTTTGTTCACACTGCAATTGTGACAGGGTCTGGTATTTCAATTAATCAAGGGAGATAATACATTAAAAAAATAGGCTACCTCTGCATATCAGGAAGACTCAGTATGCAGAGCTGTTATACATATTGCGAAATCTCATACTGGTGCAATTCTCTTAATGTGTATTTTTAATGGATGTATTATGCATCAAGGGAGATAACTCTTTGTGACATGGGTTTACATGGGACATTCAGCCCTCCTCAGGCTACTTCCGAAGCATCAGATAGTCCCTCGGACATGAACGAGGCCCCGTAGTTTGCACCTAATGTGGTACTAGTAGTCCTGAATTCGATCACCATACTCATTTCAAGAGCATGTTACAGGGTAAACTCATAAAACTTATAAATATATGAATAGACTATAGAATATGAATATTGTCTTTTGCACAATTAATTTTTAAAAATGTTTATATTATAGCTACCACCAATTTTAAGTAAATATTATGTAAACATTCTGGATTGAAAAAGTTGGGTATAATTAACTTATCATGTAGTACAAACTATCAAATTGTATCTTTTGCTTGTTTATTGTTCATTCCGTAAAGTATTTATAGACAAGATGTGTGACATCATGAAGATAGTCCACAGTGGAAACCTAGCATTCATGTCAGAGAGATTATGTACCAAGGGGAAGTGACTCTAGGATGTTCAGAGTGATGGGTGTGTAGTATATCAGGGGAGATAATTCAGCAATGTGCTTGGAAAAGATGGCTTGCCTGTTTGTATCTCTGGCCACATCTTCGTACACGCTCTGCACTCCTATCTCCAGTCTGGTACAGCCGTACTTTAGCATGTCACTGCAAAGCATGTCAACCACAAGTTGTACACAGGGATTGGGAAATGTGTGGTAGACAAATTAATGGCCACTATATTGATGGAAATCCAATAGGTCATTTCCTAAGTAATATTATTTCAATCAGAAAAATAAACCATTTGAATGAGTTATTGCTTTACTTCACAGCAAGAATCTTTCACCCATGTGCGAAGAATGATATTTGACTATTCTAAAGATGGTTTATATAACAATCACCTTTACACACACAAAAAAATTTTAATTGGTGTTTAAAGTCGCTTTGAAGATTCTTTCACTTATATCACAACTTGTCAGTTTAGGGCAGGAGGAAACCCGCAACATCCGTAGCGTTGAACGTTGCAGTAAACCTGCGAGCACCGGCTGGTACTGACAAGACCAAGGATAACTGCATTGCCACTCTACAGACATCGCA
>JAUTBT010010793.1:0-24202 GCA_032361225.1 Lepetodrilus schrolli
TGCCACTCTACAGACATCGCATCCTATCAATATCGCGTCAGAAAGGTAACTTTTGCGAACATTGATGCCGGGCCCCCAGGGCGGGATTTGAACCTGGAACCTTGGCTCAGAAGTCCAACTGTTCTACCACTGCGCTACCACCCGCCCGGGTTGTTGTAAAGTGGGGGCATATCTTGGACCCCAGTGTCAGTGTTATATCGAGGGTACATTGTACTAATTACAATCGTGTCTACCTGTGATGAGGAAGTTGGGCTTGAGAACATAGCCACATCCACCATTGTCCATAAATCTCCCATAATTCAGCTGCATGGGTTCACTTCCTGTCTGGTAGTTTAGTGCAACTGAAATATTATTAATAATTATTAACAGTAGCTAGAGCGTCCAGTGCTTAATAAACATAGCTCAGTTCTAAAGATTAACCACAGGATTAATAAACAGTGCATCCCTTTTACTCCTGTGCCATCCTCTGAAACGATTGCACAATATGTCTCCTTACTTCTGGCAGCGGTCCTCATTGCCAAAATGGTGGGTGAAGGAAACAGTGAGCAATGGTTTCAATCCTATTTAGTTGAAATTACCAAAGTAAGAACAATATTTTTCTGACATGTACCTGGATAATTCATCTCAGCCCTAACAAGCCCTGCCCACACACAATTAAAAAAGAGTAGCTAAATTATACAATATCAAGAAAGACAACTCTAGTATATCCAGAACAAAGTAAATAGAGTTACCCCACTTGGGTCAGATTCTCACCGACTTGACATCCATGATTCCACATGGGAATGGGATTGTAGTTGGAGGAGTCAGTCCGAGATCCGGCTGGGTAGATCCGCAGCAGTTTGTGGTGAGACAGCAGGTTTATCCCTGACGCTACGGTCTGCATCAACTTCTCAATCTTGTTCTCACCCAATGAGAAAATCCCAAGGAATCCACCTAAACAGAAAACCATAATCTATGATCTATGTTACATTACAAAATATAAATATAAAACATATTTTATTTGTATTTTAATATTCTTGATGAGTGAAAACACTAACAACAATCATTGGTCTGATACAACATGAGTGGCACATTTAATCTTCATGGAAAACATGTTAGAATAATGAATTAGATGTTTGTATTTCAGTCTTGGAACTCCTATTAACATTTTGAAACTTTATCCTTGAAGGGAACACCAACTCGCTTGATATTTAGACATGTAAGTGGAAATTGAACATTTTACAGTGATTTGCAGTGGAAATTGTGCATGGACTGATTTTGGATCAGAAACCAGCAGAGAATGGGTACCCAGAAGGGTGATATGTGCATGTGAATGATAACCTTCTAGTGCCTTGAAACTCAGGTTGTATACCTCCCAGGGATTTGAGAAGGAAAATGAGAGGACACAGATCCATTGACTGGGGTAACAATGTAGCTCTATGAGCCTAGATTTGGTGCAATATAAATGTGCACATTATTATTATTATTATTATTATTATTATTATTATTATTAACACAATTGTAGACTGACCTGCAGTGGAAGCCTGGTCGCAGTCCTTGAATCCGATGCTGGTCATGCCCGTGATGTGGGACAGATCTGGACAGAGCGAGATCTTCTTGTGTCCATGTTTCTTCTCCTCCTTCTTCTCCGTTGTGTTCTCGTTCTCGTCCTTCGCCTCATCAGCCTCGTCCTCGTCGGTCACGTCATCCATGTCAGCACGGGACGCAGGCAACCGCTTTCCCTGAAACATTACATCATGAAGCTCTCAACATCGGGCGCCATTGTGTAACCACTGCAGTGCAGGTCTGGAGGGTACATTGACTCTGTGAACTACAGAGTCCATTCATTATAACTTATATCTACAGTGTTAATGATTATTTTATGCTGGTTGATTATTTTATGCAAACTGAAGCATCAGTAAAGTATAGCAGTTTTCCTCCTACTAAAATCCCACTGCGATGGTTCTGCAAGGTTCATCTCTTATCATACCAGATGTTCTTGGAAACAAAATTGAAAGTTCATCACCAATATATGTTCATAAGTTCACCCTTCAGACCCAGAGAGCTGTAAATGAAAATTACAATATTCCACAGATTTTCTTGGCCTGTCTGCAAGCTGGTGTCTAGAAATGTCGCGACCCCAATTATTCACAAAACCAGTGTGTCATCTAAAGGTATGTCGATTTTGGATATGAACATTGAAAAAATAATGTGCTTGCATGTTGGAAGGTCAGCAAGAAGCTGCACTGTTTGCACATAATGGATGACAGTTTGATTCCAAAAGCAGTAAAACAACCACACACACACAAAATCATAATTACATGAATACAATTACAAAGCATAACATATGTTAAACAATTATATAAAAGCATTAGACCTGCAAGCTAGATAAATCCATATTTAGTACTCACACTTACAACATACATTGTATTATATTTGTATTTTGCAAACTTCTTAGCTTTTGTTAGATTTATGAGATGTTACCAAAACCATGACCAACATCGGTGTCAATATTGAACAAACCACAAGCTAAAATATTAATATTGACAGGTTAAATTCACATCCAAACATGTTATAATCTGGATATAATTCATGATCATCAAACTTCAAAAATCTACAAATGTCACATTCCATGGGAATAAACATATTCAAGATAATTCCAATAAATTCTTTCAGACTGCCGAAAAACTGATATTAATATTACATTAATATTACATATATTACAAATACCTTTTTTTTAAAACATGCTTTTAATTTATTATTTTTAAACCCATATATTTATCTCAATATGCATTGGAAGATTGAAAACAATCAAAAGTAACTTTCCAAGAGAAAAGCAAGGATAATAGGTTTAAAAAAACTCACCATTAATAACAATTAGGATTAGGATATTAGGATAATATTCTCTAGTGTAAAACTTATGGAAAACTAATAACATTTAAATCTTAGTTAACAATTATTTCAAAACTTTGTCAATCATCAAGAATTCGATAAAAATTATCAACAGATATTAACATTCATGTTTAACGTGAATCTAGAATAACAAATACAGTAATCAATACTGAAAGGTGCCAATAACAACAATTTGTATAATGGTGCTGTAAAAACATGAAATCAAGCATTCACACCCCTATGCCCTTATCCCCACCTACTGGGTACCACCAATTTAACCCATTTCGAAATATGCAAATTTGGGCTCACGCCATCCTCTACCAACGGGTCGTAAAATTCAGTACCTTCATCATGTAATGAATAAAATGAGTGTACCACCCTGTGAGGCAGAGGATGGGATCACTCAGACATCAATTCAAATTAAACTAACAATACATTGGCATTAAACTTTAGGAGATAAAATTATGGACACCAAATAATGTATGTGACTATATGTAACTGTAATCAAGAGAATTTGTAATTCTTGTCTGCCATAACCTTGACGATTAGAAGTAGGTCAACATAACCAAACCAATATCCCTGAAGGATTGTCAACAATCACTGCAATATATGGTGGGTTTACTCCTGTAAGAAGGTTAAACTTAGGGAATCTTCACAATAAAATACAATCAGTAGGACGTTTAAGTTGTCAACTCGTCCCTTGGCGTATATGGAATGATGTACCCCACTTGGGACCCCCTACCTAACGGCTGGGGGTACAAGGGCTCTCAAATGGGGTACATCATTCCATATACACCGAGGGACAAGTTGACAACAAATTCTAAATATTCAATCAAAAAGGTCGGAAAAGTTGTGACCTCATTGATCACTGTGAGGTCATGATGGCCGCCCTCGACTCGTATGTTAGAAAGGCATTATTCCGTTGTCATAGCAGCAGGAAATATGTGAATTATTTGTAAACCTCCCAGGCAAGGTACATGTATATGGAAATTCGTAAAAGTCATGTAAACAGAAGAAATGTGCATGTAAAGTAGGATACAAAATTCTTGGTGTGTTCAGGTGTATTTAGGGGTGTTCAGGAAAACTTACAGGATTGATTCTGTTATGTGATATGTTAAATAATTTTTTTAATATCAAGCTCCAAACCAAATAAACGAATTAAAAAATTGCAATATTAAACAATTATATTTACACACACATACAAAATGGAAAATAGAAACATTCATAAAATATTAAAAATTAAAATTAAAATATCAAAATATAATAAATTTTAATTAAAAATGTATACTGAATGTGTTATCACATTAGGTATTGCCTACACCGATATGAGTTAAAAGGTGTAAAACAAAGCATTAGACACACAAACAAACAAATAGACATATAATATTATGATACATAGACATCCGGGGAATCTACCTTGAGTTGCGTAGATACAAGCCGCTTACCCTGTGGAGAGAAGTATACACACACACACGTGCATTAGATGTTAGTTGGCAAACACTGAATGTAAAAGCCATATCAAGATACAAGAAATGTAGGAAAACAACAGAGAATGTCAACAGTTATGAGAGTGAAATTTAATCATGTCCATCTTGTTCCATTTAGAATCTTCAATATATTATAAGAAAAATAAGATGGATAAAATTTTAAATAACTGTTGGCAGTGTGGATAGTTAATTAATCAAGAATATGAATATGATAAATTCTACATAGATTGAAATGATTTAGAAAATACACTAAATAAATTTACTAATTGGTTATGTTAATAAATTATTGTATTTTTAGTTCATTTCATTGCATGTTATGCAAATCTGGTTCTGTTAACTACAAAATATAATACATGTTTTATATATGTAGCAGATGATCATGCCGATACTGGGATTCGAACCCGAGTTCCTGGATTGTGAGTCCCACGCTCTACCGAATGAGCCAAAGGAGTAACATTCTTCCCCTCCACGTGGTGACTCGTCCTCGAGTTACTAATCCAGTCACTTCTATCTGAGCCACCAGGAAGCTAGGAATTCTCAGTCCGACAATTCTGTGAGAATACAACTCGAATACATGTTGGGTGCCATTGTAACAGAGGATCATGCCGATCCTGGGATTCGAACCCGAGTTGCTGGATTGCGAGTCCAACGCTCTACCAACTGAGCCATAGGGGTAACCCCTCTGGCCGAGACCAGTAGGAGCATCTTATATCACAAGGAGAACTATAAAATGATCCACTTATAATTTGTTTAATGGAAGATGTCATAAAGGTTTGTCAAACACCTGCATTATGTTTATTAAATTATTGACAAAATTGTGATATTTCTAATATTAAAATGAAGAAGATGGTAATCAGTGATAAACATTATTTTGAATACTATCAAAAATACACAAATGGCATTGATTGTGAAAACTGCCTGGATATAAGCATTATAACCAACAACTATTTCTGACCACAGAAATAGAAAAGCTGGCGCTACTTGCCAATCAATATCCGATTCCTAAGAGACAACGCACACCTCCACGTGAAGCAGTGAGCAGATCCTGCAGATGTGTGGCACCAGATGAACATTGGTCTCTTACTCTCTGAATTCTACCAGATTCAGAAACATACCACTGGATTTTACATTTGACTAGTGGCACGTTCAGTATATACTGTACTGTATTCATTGTGAGATGTGTGGTATCTTCCAACCATGTCCACAGCTATTCTGAAACTACCATTCCATCAATGACTTACTTAAAATAATAAATTAATGGTTTTGGCAATACCACAGTGCAGATATTACATATTATTTGAGATAGAAATTTACATTGTAAATTTTATTACATTTTTGAGAAATATTAGTACATTTTTGAGAAATACATGAATAATTAAATCAAATATATTTTCGTCATTTTTAAAAAATGCTGGATATTGTTAATTACTTTTAGGGTGGTTCACTTGGAAGACTGTATGCTGTAAATAAATATGTTTCATTAAGAAAGATTCGACATTGGAAATAGGAAACAGCTTGACTTCCCGACATCCTGATAGTCTAGACGACATGTATTTATCATCAATCTATTCCATCCATTAAACTAGTTTACAATCTTATCGTGAAGAATTTAATACCGGAAACATACTTCCTCTAAACAAAGCATGACAATACGGTTAGTATGAAAGTGTGATGTCAAAGTGTGATGTCAAAGGGAGACAATCATCCTGGAGGCAGATGCAATCAGTGCACACTCTGATCAAACTGATCACTGATATCAAAAACATAAACAACTACAGCAATGCATAGTGAATCCTCAGCATGACACCTGTAATCACGTTCATTTCACCGTGAATCAGACAGGCTGTGAATTTAGGCTTGGATCCCATTAAATAATATCCACCGATACCAGGACAGGGAAACAAGCCAAGTTGTAAATACCACGAGTACCAAATAATGCAAGCCTAAGTAGAGCTAAAGAGAAAGAGCCTGACCACTCCAGAAGGCCTGTACCTGCTTGAACAAGGAAATATACAGTGGCAGCTGCCATGCGTGACAGCATATTGTCTATCAAGGTCTTCAAATCGATACCAGTCGGTAGTTGACATCTAGTCGCTGTGTTACCATGTTTACTATGTGAGGCTTGGCACTGTTGGCGGCGACGTCTACACAAACACCGTGGTAGTCTGCAGCCTGTATACTGAGCAGGTGCTTCATGGAAAGCTAAACTTACCAGCAGGAGCAATGTTCAATCAGTCTCACCACATTTAGTGACAGTGAATAAACCACTATTTGTATTGCACGATCAATACATATTTTTGTTCTTTTAATTTGCTTTTCTGCTATTTGCTATGTGATGCATTTCCATTTGGAATACATATTTAATTGAAGGATATTTTGAAGTTATAATTAGAAAAAGGTTTCGCATGGTTGAAAAGAATTCTTGTAGTTCAAAATGTATTTTTTTTCAAGATATACATGTGCTATAGTCAGGTAGATTGAAAGTTTTTACTGTTTAAATATATCTTTGTAGAACTAAATACAAATGGTAAAATGTTACTCATATAATCAAACATACACATTAGTATGCGGATGATTAATAATCGTTATGTTTATGCTCAGCAATGGAGTGTCAGAATTTGGAATTGACGACATAATTATGAGTACACACTTTAAAATTATGGCTCAAGACTATCGATGAGTTTATTCCATCATCATTTAAATATATTATTCCTTAAGGAAATGGTTTCCGTCACCTCCATTTACCTCTAAATTCTGATGGTCCTAGACTCAGACCTAGTACCAGTTGACTTAAAAGTGTAGCAATGTGTTCATGTATTGAAATATAAATAAATTTCCTTTTTTCTTTACAGAATCAGGTTACAGCAGCAGCTAGACCGCTGTCAGATGAGGACGATACGTGATTCATTGTGCATCAATTTTAATAGTTGCTTACTGTTTATGAAAAAACTGTTTGTAATTGAAATTAAATGCCTCATGTTATTCATATTCTGTACCAGGAGCAAGAGCTCCAGATCCTGGAAAGGATTGTGCAAGCATTCTGGAATGTCCATAAAATGTTATGTAATGGTTGCTGGAAGGTCTGAAGGTTGTGGAAATGTCACTAGTAGGTTGTGTAATGTCTGCTGGAAGATCATTTCACAACGTTACTTCACTATGCTGTAGCTACATAACTGGGAGTCTACAAAATTACGTTGCAGCAACGACACTTTGCAACGTCATCGTGACCAAAAAGTGACGTGGCAATGTAGAATTGTTTGTTAGGTAAGCAACCTGTAAATTCCAATATTTTTGCCTTTCACACATAAGCTCACTCTCACAGTAAGTAACCATTTACACTACCATTTGTACTGGCATTTGTATTGGAAGTCCATGTTACTCAGAGGCCATACCGTACACATATCAGAAATACCCCATTTTGTAACGATGCCTCAAAATGCATATGACATTATATTCTGAATAATGACACAGGTATTTGTCACAACTTAGGTACATGTCTGGATGTTCTATAGTACCCAGTTATGAACTTCTGTGTCATGTAGCGATTCATTGATCTAACAAATCTACATACTGTACCATACATCGATTTAACACATTGTAATTTCCTTGTCTCTTAGTCTTAGTCTTGGGATAAGCCAGCATGTAATAACTCCTGTACCTATACACCTTTATTAATACACCTTAGTAATACACCTTTATTAATACACCTTAGTAATACACCTTAGTAATACACCTTTATTAATACACCTTAGTAATACACCTCCTGTAATAGCTCCTGTACTTGAGTGGTGAACAGTGACAGGATACTGGAGCATGAAGTCATTCACAAAATAACAAAAGGCGTACAATTACAGATTTTGATGATAATTTTTTTACTCACTTTATTATAAATGCAAAAGATCTTCACAATAATATCGCAAACGGTCTTTATGGTGTATGGTGGTGAGAATTCCCTGCCAATGGCACATGTGTGACAATACAATAAGTTTATACCAGATGACAATTAATCAGACCAGTTGATCTACACTTACAATCTTATAATAACTTATCCAGAAGGGTTGCTTTTGTTCAATCATTTCTATTAAAATAAATCTTTCTTTTTTTTTAAATTGGGGGTTAGAGGCTATACTAGGAGTCATGGGAAGCACATACTACTTAGATAGACGCCGCCCCAAGTCATTCTTGCTCTGTTTACGTTACATTATAAAAAATACTATGCCAATTTAGTAGCACTGTAGTCATTAAAAAAAACATGTATCAGACTAGTACTAGTAATTAACAATTCTGAACATTTTAATTATTTATATGTATATTCCTTCATATGCCTGATAAAACCTTCTGATTTACTAATATACAAATACTTATTCAAATTTAACAATTCAAGAAACACTGATAGTGATAACATTAGTCAATAAACAAGATAAAATAGAAAATATTAATAAACTAGTGTAACAGAGGATCATGCCAATCCTGGGATTTGAACCCAAGTTCCTGGATTGTGAGTCCAACGCTTTACCAATTGAGCCAAAGGGGTAACCCCGCTGGCCGAGACCAGTCGGAGCATCTTATATCGCATCCGGCTACTTTCTCCCCCTCCACGTGGTGGCTCGTCCTCGAGTTACTAATCCAGTCACTTCTATCTGAGCCACCAGGCAGCTAGGAATTCTCAGTCCAACAATTCAGAGAGAAGTTCACTGGAAACAACTTGAATACATGTTTGGCGCCATTGAAACAGAGGATCATGCCGATCCTGGGATTCGACCCCGAGTTGCTGGATTGTGAGTCCAACGCTCTACGGAATGAGCCACAGCGGTAACCCCTCTGGCCGAGACCAGTGGGAGCATCTCATATCACGTCCGGCTACACTAGCAAAACAAGAATATGTATCTGGTTGAAAATTCACTTGTCTAAATAATAAGATATTATCGGGTAAATGTGTCTATCATTAAAGTAGGTCAACTAATCAGTGATCATATGCCTTTAAGCAATGTTTCAGGAGGCTTGTCAAAATATATACTACTGTAACTATACAGGTACCAGTTGACCTCTGGTTGGGCTGTTTGGATGAGTACACATGTACATACACTCAAAAACCAGGAAGTTTTCTGTATCCTCAAACTGAAGATGAAGTACATACTACAACTTCCAACGGAGGGTCAAATACATTTTTTTGCAAAAAGGCGTCAAGTTTCAAAGTTCAAGACAATCCTTCTTCCAAGGAATTGTAAAATAGTTATTTAGTAGCCCAAAGACAACTAATCGAACTTTCACCCTGTATTAATGTAAGATGACAAAAAGTGATCAAGCATCCATCATTTGAGTTTACAATATAGGTCTGATTTACATGAATTACGGTACTTAAACAATGTTAAATATTGCATTCATTTTTCTAAACAGCAATTTTATTTTCACTTATCAGTATGCAACATAATATGCGGGCAACTATTGGGGCCAATTCAACTATTGTGATAGATTAAAAACACTATTTCAATAGTTATGCCATATTATAATACATAAGCTGTATGGCTTACTTGCATTACTTTTTCTCACCTGTAATATGTAACTGGTAGTTTTATGATTACAATAATTAATATAACTGTATTGAATTACAATGTTGTGTTTGTCTCCTGAGCTAAGTACTGAGCTGAACTGATGGCAATCGATTAAAATTAGAAAATACAGCTTTTCAGAACTTCATTTATTAATTACTTCTAGGTTAAAACAAACCACATATAATTTAATGATAATATTTTATTTTTATAAAATGTACACCTGAGTTTTCATGTGCTCCATACAACATTGATTTTACCTGGAAGATCAATTAATTTCCCGACTGAATTTTGTATGAATATGATGGATATAGATCTAGTACGAGTACAACAATTTACATCATCTTTCAGCAAAACAAGTTGAGTAAATACATTGCACAACGGTTGCCAGGTTAGTATGGTGTAGTGTGTGTGGTAAGCGAGTGATTATGGAGATTCATGTCACTGCAGGAATCCTTCACCCATTTGCGATGATTAAACATTTAATTATTTTACTAAATGTGTTTTAAAAATGAAGAAGCATGAAAAACATACGAAAAATTGTAGTTAAAATTATGCATATGATGTAATAGCAATATGAATAGTTAAATTATGTATATGATTTAATAGCTTGATGCAGTTGATAAATAATTTAAAACCTTCCATATAGACCAATTGCCTTTAAAGTTAAACGCATACAAATTTTGATGGCAGCAATTGACTAAATATGAGTAATAAATGCAAAGTATATTCAATTAGTATCGATGCTTTTGTATGGTGTAGTGGCAGAGGGAAATCCCTCACCACCATCTCGATTCTTCTGCAAGTATTTTTCGCTGTTCGGAGCTAAAACACCATGTCACGGTCACAAGGTTGCCACTTCCTGAGGTCACGTCAATGCGCGTATGTAGATTTCGCTCTTTGTTTTGCATTTAAGTAATTGCTATGCATTCATTTTATATTTTGTTGGCGAAACTTGTACATTGTAGCATGCTCATAATAATTATGGCCGCGATGGTTCATCCGCCATCTTGGTAGGAAATCAACAAGCCTCGTTTTCAAACGGGGGGAGCCCGTCACGTGACTCCACAGAAGTCGTACATCGCAACCTGGCTCTGAGCGACGCCGTGAAGATGATTTGTATTTATTGGATCGATCCAATAAATAAAATAAAATATGAAAATATAAAACTGAAAACTAGATCTAGTGGAAAATGAGGAATATGTAGCTGGGTGCCTAATATATTTGTGTAGACATGTCAAAATTACATACTTTCAGGTAAAAATTTGTTTGACCAAAAATATGTAAACAAAGCCATGATTGTATGCCTTTAAAAATGATAAAATTTGATGACCAGGGACCTTAATAAATAAATGCTTTAGGTCTGGCAATGAATAAAACGTTGGGAGCTGATCTGAAAGTCCACCAGTCAAGAAAAATATGCTTGACCGTGATGTATTTCATACTAGATGTATTCAGTCAATCATATTTCTAAATAGATGTATTTACCAGTAACAGTAACCACATGATACTTGTCTGATACCAGGGATAGAAGTTAACACTGTAAACTTTTTTTTTTATGTTTATCACTATTCAGACTGGTAAGTTTTAAATTTTTAAAGTAAGTTTCTATCGCTGCTGATATGGATAATAATGCAAGCTGGTGATAAATTGCTGAACAGATGTTACCTTAAAAGTATCTCCTAATACAATTCACTGATATTATTATGAACATACATGTACCTTGAAGCTGCGGGAAATTGAATGCATAAAACGAATCACATATCATAACAGGAAATCAACATATTTGGACATTATTATGAGTTACTGAATTTGAGTGGAAGGGTAGGGGTGGGACATCTATATTTATCAACCATCATCATTGTTTAAACTGGGAAACCCTATTTCAACATTTTGAGTCATGGAATTGGGATAAAATATCCGGGTCTAGCTAGGTGTAACTTTTAAAAACTAATTCCATACTCTCTCTTGTACTGGATTAATTTTAAATTGGTAATTGCTAGAGTTAACGACTTTTAAACTGGTAATTGCTAGAGTTAAATACTTATTGTCCTGCAAACAAATGGTTGACATGGCAGAGTTTTAATTGCCCCACAATCAATTGTCAATTAATTGATGCTCAAGCAAGCTACTCAAATACAGAGTATTAATTAAACCAGTCAAATACGATGTAATGAGGCAAAATAATGCTGTCATTAAAACCTTTGTGTCTCTGTATAGGCCACGTTGATTATCTGATTTAAAAGATTATGGAAAACTGAATAGAGCCTAAAACATAAAAAGCTCAAAGTTTATCTTATAAATACATGTAATTGAATTTTACAAAATACAGAAAAATGCTATTGAAATTATTTCACACATCGTAAAATGTGTCATAATAAATTTAAAAAATATTAGCAAAAAAATGAGCCTCTACAACTCATAACACTTAAAATAATAATAATAATGAAGAACAAATCATAACATCAATTACTAGTAAGTGTCACTTTTCTTTCTTAAAGCATGACAATTTCATATTTACATGTAATTAGGACACACATTAAAGCACTCTTCCAGATCTACTTGCATCCATTGATCTATAATATGTCCCAGGGATGTGTAAACATGGGATAATTTGCAATAAGCAATTCATCAAGTTTGACACCCAAACAACTCTCACATCAGGAAGGCCATTGGCGTAACTTACATTGATACACAGCAAACCTTCTCATGATACATGCTGGCCAAGACCAGGCAGTATACCTGTAGAAGCTATTAATTCTTAAAATGATAATTACAAATTTAATGATAGTCGATAATTTAAATTTTAAAAGTTGATGGCAAATTTTCTAAAATTAAAATACCCATAAATACTATTCATGCCTCGTGAATAAGATTACATCAATAAATGAACCTCATACAACACCAATTCGTGCATATGTAATAATATTTATACCCTAGAATTAGTCTTACCTATTATTGCGAGTGACTGTAGATCCAATAGCTGATACAATCTTTGAAAGAAGTAGTCTTTAGTAGTTTTAACTACCTCAGTCAATGCTGCACAGTGAATGATACCTGTTCAAGACTTCATCGGGCTTATATTGACTAGCGACCGCAAAATAAGGTATGTTACATATTCATCTGTTCATGATTACACTGCGGGTCCATTGATCTGGTTTATACCATGCAGATGATACTAATATTTTGACAACATGAAACGACAGAATATCAACAATGGTACAAACTAGAGGTAGTACCAATATGAAATGTTAAAATATTAACACATGGCAATAGAGTATCCGTACCTAGATTACCAGCTGATTACACCCAAAACAGCCGAGAAAGAATGATTTCCGTCATGTGTAAACAATGTAGACACACACATATCGTAGGGGGTATATATATCTCTATATCGCATGACGGTTATATAAATTAATATTGCATGCTATGATGAGATATTCTTTCTAAATCACTAATCATAATATAGATCGACCCAAAAATGTAAGCAGACAATGATCAGAGGTAACAGGATCTTCAGACTTGTGACGGTCCACGGGTAATACTAACGTAATAGAACAAAGACCCTCAGTGGAAATCAAACACCGGTATCGTAATCATGCGAACTAGAACACTGGTGACTTAGAATGATTGTAAATGTACATGATTCCTTTTAAAAAAATGTCTTAGCTTCAATACTCACCAGCAAATCTGATATGTTGTGCCCAGTCGCTTTGCACGTCTGGCTTATCGTCCGCTAGCCACAACAGTAAACAGTAGAAGTATATACTAGCTCACTGACGAATATATTTATACATAGATTAACAATGGACCTTCTATAATCCTTGATTGATAACAAGAGGCAGCGGGTTCATTAGTCTCGTTTAGTCACTAATTAACCGTCCAACGAGTGTATTGTTTGTCGGTAGCTACACGCCTTTAAGAAGTCGGTCCACAATGGAGTATTCAACAAAGACTGATAATTATACAATATTTAAAATACTAGTAACTAATTAAGGAGGATCCAGTTTTTACTGGCGTTAAAATGAATCATTCTATTAATTAATTGGAACTACATGTAATAGCTGACATTATTGACAGAGAAAAGACATGTGTTATTAAGAATATTAGGAACGAAATGTTCGAAATAAGAATAGTTGATGGGAATATAGTATATGACTATTAATAGATAGAAAAGTGATGTAATGTAAACACAGCATTGAGAGGATTTGCATTGGACCAGAAATTATGACCTATAAATTATGAACATGTCTTTATGGTTTGCGGTTATCCTGATGCAATTTAACAGTAAAAGTAAAACTTGCAATTAATGAGAAAAAAATGTAATGCAATCTTTTAGGCACTGCATAAAATATCATACAACTTGGATGACCATAATAGACCCAAAAGTATATCAATGTGTTATGTGCAATCACTATGATAAAATTTGATGTCATACAATGTCATGTATACTTATAGTATGATATAGTTATATAACATTACATTTTATTATAATTATTCTGTCCTGTGGTGCAATATGCTATATCAATGTGTTCTGTGCAATCACTATGGTAACATTTGATGTCATACAATGTTATGTATACTTTTAGTAAGATATAGATATATAACATTACATTTTATGATAATTATTCTGTACTCTGTGCAATATGCTATTGTATGAACTTGCTCTTAGGATTTTTCTGGAGATATAAAAATGTCCAAGTGCAAGTTTGTTATAAATACACACAGCACCTGTACATGCTACAGAAGCTAGATCGAGTGCTGGACTACAAACTTGGAGGTAGAGTTTGAATCTCATCTATTTGGGGTTCTGGTAACCACTCTCAGGAAGACAACTAACAGTATGTACCTTCAACAGACAATTGTGATTTCAGCGGAAAACAAGACCAGGGTCTTGAGGTTACAGTCCCCAAGCCACATCCAGGGCAAATAAATCGACCCCTTGACAAAATAATCAACAGATCCGCAGAAAATTGCCATGCCTGACCTTAGTGTTTGCGTACCAGCCTCGACTTGTGTGACTGAATATTTCACAAAGTTGTGATTCATTCTCACATCATAAACAGACCACCACAATGTCACCGACATGCTGTTGAAAATAGCACTAAATCACTACACAATTTCTGTAGATCATAGCTCTATTTTCTTTCATGAACACAGATTTGGAGATTGAAAGTATGGCATTCACATAATTCAGTCAATGCGACAATGCCATGTGTTGATAGTTACAAAGATGTGTTCATGAAAGAAAATAGAGCTATGATCTACAGAAATTGTGTAGTGATTTAATCAAACTTTCTAAATGGTTTGACAGTCATCAGTCCTCGCTATCAAATTTTGTTTTTCAAATATGACTGTGGAAGAGACTTACGATACAGAAATCCAATATTCTTGATAAGCGATGACTACTAAATAAAACACAAATCAGACATGATATTTATTTACAACAATTTTCATGATTAACGTCACAGATGGACTATATGAAAATGTAATGAAAATTCACAATGTTGTATGAAATCTTGTATACATGTATATATACATTACAAGGACAAGAAAGAGGAGATAAATCAATGATTATGCAATGAGGGACTAAAGAATAATGATCTGCCCCTGATTACAATTATCTGCCTCCGATGAAAGGTCGTTGAAACACGATTTGTGCTTTACATGTCATAATTTTGCTGCTTTTTGCGATCCTACAGCGAGTTTAACATTTGTTGCTAAAATTTTGTTTTGGTATCGATAAATTTAAGAAAGCTTGAACTATGGAAAACTGGATCAGAATTAAAACTTATTTTTCACAGATTATGGAATTATGGCCAAACTACGAACACCTGTATATCGACAATTTATACGAGTGATGTCATAGATTGCTATATGACTGTCATCATTGTAGATGTCTTTTTGCTGTCGTACAACAAGCTTAATATTTGTTACCAAAAAAATGATTTGGCCGTCAGCACATTCATGAAAACTATGGCAATAGATAACTGGCGATTATTGAGTTATGGCCATTCTATTAACAGCTGTAGTATTGATGGCACGACACCAGAGTACATGACTTTACAGAGTTTGCAGAAGTACATTGCTTGAAACATTGTTGTTACTTTTGGAAACAGTGTAGAAAAGTATTATCAATGGAGAAAACAATCAATGTTGATCTTTTTGGATGGCATTTGTTATGTAAAGGTGTGGATTCTTGTAAATGTATCTCATTAAATATGAGCAATAACTAATAACCAGCATAGATCTAGGTAAATGCACATTATTTTGCCACACGTTTAAAATTGTGTTCGAGTTTGTTTTGGTCAGTCATTTTCGATGCATACATTTCAATAAATAGGAAATAATATTTATTTTAAAAACATGTTTACACATTTCCATAAATAAAATATTGTCATAGATGAGCAAAATATACTATGACTGAATATAAAAACATTTCTAGAGATTTCAGATTTCTGTATCCGGAATGTTGATTATATATTAATGTTTAAAATCCATTTCAAGCAATATTCAATGATAAAATAAAGATCCAGCATGTCTACTACTACTACAGTTATGTGAACAATACAGTCTAGATGCTTTGTTTACATTATACAGAGATCGAGAATTTAGCTTAAATATACAATGTATGCACAGCCCACTGTGTTTAGGAATACTAGTCTACTTAGATCGTATCTTCAGGTCTAATTTATATGACAATGTCATGTTAAAAAGTGAATATTGTAATTAATTAATGTTGAAAAACATGTCACTAACCAGAAACTAATTTTTGTAGCAGTTGTCGAGGTCACAGTAGAGCCACAACAAGATTGTACAATGATGACTTTACACAGTAAGCTACGTCACTCACAGAAACTTTCACTATGCAGCCATAACTCCATAATCCGTGAACAAAAGTATATATCTGATCTAGTTTTCCATTGTCATAGCTTACTTCAGTATCCCGATACCAAAAACAAATGATTGTAGCAAATATTCAGCTTGCTGTACAAAGGCAAAAAGACTTTCATATGATGGCCTACATCACACAGAAAATTGTTGAAATGCAGGTGTTCGTGGATTGATCATAGCTCCATAAAAAACAATCTGATCCAGTTTTCCAGTCCAAGCTGTCCTCAATATGCTGATACCAAAAACAAATTTTTGTAGCAAAAGTTCAGCTCACCGTTGGACCGCAAAAAGCGTTAAAATGATTGCCGATATTTGGTAGCCGGCCATTCTTGGTCCTTATTATCGCTCCACATAGTGGACTAATGACACAAGGTAGATAACTCACTTTCGTTCCACATACCGAAAACATTTGATGGTAATGAATTTAGCTTCAATGTATTTCTATGTTTCAAATGTTCACTACAATAATACCCATTCAACCAGAATAGCAGAATATGTGTCGTCCAGTCTCATCAAACAATAATGCTTCTTTTGTAATATTCCAAGCACTTTGCATTAACAGCACATGGCAGTGTTTCCTATGGCACAGGATATTGTAGTGTGGCTTCTAGCACGGCATATTGTAATATTTCCTACAACATAGTGCAAGGCTTGCGTCAACTCCTGTAGATAAACAGGAACAGTATGTTGTTGAGAACTGTCGATGGAGACACACAACAGTGACGGCACATGAAGGCGCCCCGCTTGTGGGAGCTGCTCAGAATGGGTGGTTAAACTTGAGTAGGAAACCTGGTCCCTGCGCAGAGGCACCCTTGACTGCATTGGCCATGTGGAACCCTAGACTCTCATCATCATCTCCCTGAAACACAAACAGTAAAAAAAATAGTCTCTGTATCAATCCCTATAAAATAATACATGCAATAGAGTGAAATAATATCAGTGGATCCTCTTTTCCTAACATCTACTGAACTAAGGACCCCAGGCCCCACATTTGCAGTTGTCTTTCTCCAGTTGATATTGTTAGGAATCCTGGTCCATATGATTTGCGAATAATGTTCAAATTTATTAAAAAATCAGCAAAACAACAGCAGCGAATGACCATTGATAGTGCTATTCCTGTTATGTACGAGGACAAGCTTTACTCTGTCCAGACTGACAGACTCCCTGAACAAGGATCCAGGAACAGTGATGATTAACGAAGCGTACCAGTAATTTGGAGTAGGCTTTGCCCCCCGAGGGAGGTTTGGGGGAGTTCTGATGTTTGCGGGGCTGCTCGCTCTTGGCTGGCCAGGTGGGGAACATGGACGGGTCGACAGGCAGCGGACATTCCTTGAAGTAGTCATGCTTCAGTGCCTCCTCCGCCGTGATCCGCTTTGATGGATTGTAAGTCAGGAATCTGTCATAACATGACGAGACATTGGATGTAGTAATCTGACTGTTGCCACATCCAGACCCTCATCATCTAACAATGTCGGGCGATACAAACACAGCATTTAGAAAGGAAAGTGATACTACTTATAAATAAAGTTTGAAGTAACGATCCTAATCTAGTGGTAAGTTTATTATTTATTATTATTGTTTTACGTCGCAGCGGGAATACCACAATGGCGGGTACCTGTTCATGAGATCAAAGCCGCAGTCAGTAAAGTAGGAACCGAATCTGTTGCGGAGTGTGTTGTAGGGGTAGTCTGTGAATGTGCACTTCTTCATCCCAGGCAGATCCTCCACCCCAGGCCAGATCTTCTTGTTGGGCGTACCGAGGTCCTGTAATGCAACAACCACAAGTATCAGTGCATGAATTACTTGAGAAATCTGTCAATGAGTAATAAATAGCCCAGAAATATATGTGATGGCAAGGCTAGGATTTGTATATTGTAATGACCACACTGATAACTTACACTTTGATCATTACTTGTATAGTAAAATTGACAATCTAGGAATGCCAATTGCATCACGACTACAAGGGAGGTAACTCTGCATTATGATACTGAAATTGTAAAGGCTCTATTTTATAGATCTTGCATAACTGTTTTTTAATTCGTACACAAAATTACCTTAAATATTCTGTTAAGTTGATCAATTTCAGATTTCCCAGGCCACAGGGCCTTTCTTGTGAGGAACTCGGCAAATATGCAGCCTACTGACCACATATCTATGGCACAAGTGTAGAGCTGTAAGATCAAGAACAATATTTACAATTTAATCAATCTGCCAAAGTTCAAGTTTGATCATGATTGACGGTGAATGTATGGGAGAAATGCCACAATTTTTCTGCTGTGACTCATAAATATTGAATAATATTTCAGGGACAAAAGCTACTGCAGAGTAGAAGCAACTGCAGATTGTACAATAAGTAACCATCCATGAACTTCATATAGAAAGCCATCAAGGTGCCACCTACCTTAGTTCCCAGTAGCAGTTCTGGAGATCGGTACCACAGCGTGACCACGATGGGTGTGTACTGTTTGAGTGGAGAGCCGTACTCACGAGCCAGACCAAAGTCGCCCACCTTCAGGATGCCCTTGTGACTCAGCAGCAGATTGGATGTTTTCAGGTCGCGGTGAAGGATCCAGTTGTCATGGAGATGAGACACGGCCCTGAGAAGCTGCTGCATCAGTGTCTTTACCTCACCTGTCATCCCGGAAACGACTCATCATAATAATAATAATATGAACATTTATATTGCGCCAAATCCTGGTCAATGGATCTGTGCACTCAATTTCCTTCTCAACTCCCTGGGGAATATGCAACCCAAGCTGCCGTTCAAGGCACTACAAGGTTATCATTCACATGTCCATTTCATCTTTCCGGGTACCCATTCTCTGGTGGGTGAACAGAGGCATTTTGGAAGTAAGCCACTTGCCTAAGGTGACACCACAAGTTTTTTCAGCCTGTGATTCAGTGTGGGGCAGGAACGAATCCTAGATACGATCAGGTTCTTTGGTCACCCATCCATGAACCAGCCGAGCTCGAATGTGCTTCCCTTCCATGTCAGATATGCAATACACAGGACCATGTGCCACCTCATGAGTAGATAATAATTGTACCGTATTAAATGTAGATTATATGATGAAAAAAGAACATATTTCTTTTTTAATTGGGGTTTAGAGCCGCTTTCAAGATTCTTTCACTTATATCATGGCTTGTCAGTTTATGGCAGGAGGAAACCCAAAACATCCGTAGTGCTGAATGTTGCAGTAAACCTGCAAGCACCAGCTGGTACTGACAGACCAAGGATGATATCTGCATTGCCACTCTACAGACAGCGTTAGTTTCAAAAGACATCCTTGCAATACTGACCAACAAGGAAAGGATTCTTCATAGTTTCCATCAAGCTTTTCAGATCATGTTCAACATAGTCCATCACGATATATATTTTGTCCATGTTGCTCCCGACAACTATTTCCTGGCAACAGAAATATAATTGTGACCATAGGACTAATTCAAAATGTTATAAATACCTGTAGAAACATATGAAAGATGGCTTTAGTGAGTTATAGAAGGCAGATTACAGACAATTAACCAAGCTAATTTTGGAATTATGATAGTGCATAGCTACTACCAGTATCTTATGTTGTTAATTTCAGCAGGAGAACATACTGATAGCAAAAGTATGAAAAAGAATTCCCATATGTCACAGCTTACATCAGGCAATATGTTGGTCTCTTGGGCATTCAATAGCTCTTACGGATACAACTATCCTTCACATACCCTGACAGTGACAATATTGACGTGCTGTGCCTTGAGTAGGGTGTTGATCTCTCGTAGTGACGTGATGGGAAACCCTTCCTTTTCCTTCTCCATCTTCAATCGTTTCAGCGCGACAATCTCGTTGGTTTTCTTGTCCCTGGCTCTGTATACGACGCCGTACGTTCCTTCCTCGATTCTGTTCAGACAGCTGAACTCCTCCACACTGCGGCACCCCTGTAACAAGACAGTCAAACACACGTCAAACACACGTCAAACACACGTCAAACACACATCAAACACACGTCAAACACACGTCAAACATCAGTAGAAACACACGTCAAACACACGTCCAAACATCAGTAGAAACACACTGCACCTAACAAAGTATGCTACATCACACAAGAATTTCAGATGCAGTTTGACTGACAGAGAGGGCGATTTATACATTAAAATTAAATAAGGCCATAGTTATTTGATTAACCCGGTTTACAGATTTTCCAACCCGATTTTTTTCCACTTTGAAAAATATAAATAATAATTATTATTATTTTCCGATGACAAGTCTTTTGAAAATGATAATAATTAATGGTGAAGGAAAATAAAGACTGGCATGCAATGGTGGACACAAAGTTGAAGCCAATTTGATTACTTACTGGAAAATATGTAATATAAAAGTCTAATTTATAACAAATACTGCTATTGAAGAGCATTCCAACCTAAACAACTATGTGTACTGGTGTTTATAACAATCACTGACAATCATATTTATTTTCTATCAAGTGACCATTCATAATGTCCAATTATTTTAATTTTAAAATTAGACCCGACCAACTGGCCAAAATTATATTTATTTATATTTTTGACACCCCATGCCAAAATGATCACAGAAGAATCTTTAAACCAGTGAATCAAATAACTATGACCTAACTAGTTAATGCAAACAAAACTTGTGTAAAAGCCTGAGAACCCTGGTGGTGAAAGTGAACGGTCAGACGAGATGGACACACGGGGGTCCGTGGTGCGGTGTGGGGTCGCGGCGACATACACACACCTGTAATGCTGGGAAGTACAGGGGGAGTTGCACTTCCTGTTCGACTGGCGACGGTGGCGGGGAGTCGGCAATGTAGGCGATGTTGTTGTTGGTGGTCATCATGTCAACACTCTCAGTCTCACTCTCGGGCTCCGACTGGTCGTCGAACTTTGACCTCACTTTCTCTGAAACAGTCCAGATGAAATTTTGTATATAACAGTAAATACTACTGATAGATGTGAGGCTGTATACTATCAATGTATTCAAAATGTGATTATAATTGTACAAAGTGTGGAAATTACAATAAAAATATCTCACTTTCTCAAAACAAATTTGTTAACATCCAGACAGACAGAGATAAATATATGCCCACATACCATGATGTTCATTGTTAGTGTTGTTCTCACTGGCCTTGCTGCTAGCTGTGTCACTCTCACTGTCACTCTCTGAAATAGAATGCACAGGATGACGTATTTGTTTGTACACCTCTCAAGTTCCATTATTGAACCATTAGCATAATTATATACACTCCATTTAAAGTTTACATGTATGTCTAAAATCAGAAGACATGAAAGAAGGAAAAAGATAAATACAAACTGTTGCTTTTAAGCATGAGAAACAGTCAGTTGTATTTTACAAAGGAGATCAAAATATTCACTTGCCTTGCTGACCCGATTCAGTTTCTGATTCTGATTCTGCCGTCTCTGCGTATTCTTCCTCTCCTGACTGGTCCACGTCTTCCTTCTCCTCCTCCTCCTCTTCCTCCTCCTCCTCGTACTCAACCTCTTCCTCCTCAGTGCCTTCTTCCTCCATCGTCTCAGACTGAGGCTCATGCTCTTCTTCATAATCTTCCTCTGGTGTGTGGGGGCCAACTGGGCGAGCTACAACACAGAGTGATAACACAGAGTGATAACACAGGATGCGCTATAACACAGGGCAAGCTACCACAAAGGACGAGCTATAACACAGGTCGATCCATAACACAGGGCAAGCTATAACACAGGACAAGCTATAACAGGTCGAGCTATAACACAAGTCGAGCTATAACACAGGACGATCTATATTATTAATTTTTATAATTATTTATTTCAATAATTCAAACCCTCTAAATTTATCGACGAAAATATTTTTTCAAATCATAATTTTCTAATTAATCAAACACAATCATTTTTCAATTATTATATATAATTGAATAAAAGAATTTTTTTTTAAAGGCCTTTATTTATTTACCATTTCGAACTATACTGAACCAAAAAGGTTTAGCAAATTTCTAACATAGTATCCACATGGAAATTTATATTTTATATGTATTTTTGCAAAATACAATCCATAACTTACTATCATACCAGCAAAATTATAACAAAACCAAATCGTTAACTTCTGGTGTGTATGTCGGTTTGGAATACCTCAAGCATTTGTAAATGAAATCATAACACGATTCCTGGCAAGCCAAAGCATTTGAGATAATGCATTTGAGATAATGCATTTGAGACAACTTTAATGTTCGTTACAGTACAATATCGTGTCTCATGGGACATCAGCAACAAATTTGACAGCTTTAAGACCGACTACATTCAGTTAGGCCACATGCCATGACTCCGCGGGAGGATTGTTAATTAGTAACGTCATTAAGTGCAGTGGTCGGTGTGACTTTAATACGACGTCCTATGACCGTGGGTGTAAGATGGAGCCAAATCCACCAGCGATGGTGTCTAGCATTAATGGAAGCAAGCATTATTCACAGTTGAATCTCGATTTAACGTTCAATCTTCCAACCAAATGCTCAGTTTGGTGTAGACGTTGCGGCGATAACGTCGCAAAGAGTGCCATCAAACTTTCACTCATTCAAAAATGGAACAAAATCAGTATTAACAGATTTACCAGCCGTATGATAAGACGTTTTACAACAGTCATTAGTGACACTGGATTCCACATAAGTTACTGACTCTTTTCTAATGTCAGGCCGACATCAAAATAATACTGACAGTGACAGCGAATACAGGTGCTCTATACAGTGTTAAAGTTCCATATGTCTATCTTGACAAATAACAAAATACTCGGCTTTTAAAAATAGGTGCTCAAAATATGGAACGAAAACTTCAGTGCTGCTTCGCGAGTTTGTTAATCATTAATCGGCTATACTTTCTAACTTTGATGTGACTTTCCGGCACCGTAGTACCTATATTACACTTAGTATATAGTGCATACTAAACTACATACATAGTGCATACTAAACTACATTGTATTCTCAAGAAGTAACCAGAATTAGAATTCTGTCAATTGTAAGATAAACAACCATATTTTGCACTTTTAATTTGGGTGTCCCTAAATATACGACATTACAATGCGTTTGTCCAAAAGTCCACGTGATGTCAGGTGTATTACTGTCATCTACACTGTGAAGGGTCAAGCATAGGCAGCCTAATCTTAGTTCATTCCAAGCATGTTAGAACCTAGAATTGTCAATGTCATACTGTAAGTCAGGAAATTAATGCGTCACTAATTTAATGCGACCCCAAGCTTTTGAACATAAATGCGACAAGAATTAAATGCGATCGACCTCTACTCATGTTTTTTTCACGGACGTACCTTTCATTATTTTCAATAATGCGTAGGAATTAAATGCGGCCATAAGCCAATCGCATATTTCGCATTAATATCATGCTCGCATTAATTTCCTG